>OY970826.1:11507979-11726084 GCA_963853835.1 Calendula officinalis | reverse complement strand
CAAAGCATACAGCAGAAACAACCCAGATTTCATCCATCATTACTTGGGCTTCTGAGGATCTAGATGGTAACTCTTTGATTAATCTGGCAATCTTCAGCCAGTCTTGGAGTCCCATATTCTGAATGTCATGAAGAAAGATCTTCATAGGAGGACTAACTGGTCCAGTGCAGAATGCAACAATGGACTGGTCAACTGGTTTGACTTTAATTTTGTTGACATACAAGTTCAGCCAGTTTATCTCCTTTACATTTGGGAATATCCAATTCCTCAGCATACTCATTCTGGTCTCCCTATATCTTTTTCTTTGAGCAACAATGTTCCAGTATTGTTGAAGAAGTTCATCCCATGATCTTCTTACAGTATGAGATTTTCTTGGAAAATCTGCATCAGACTCAGTGTCAGGATCTTCTTCCTTAACAGGGAAGAATCTCTGAGCCTCAATCTCATCCTCAGCATCACTCTTTTCCTCAGTATACTGAGTAGATCTTCTTGGTCTAGAAATCAGAGGAGCTGGATCTAATTCTTCACTTGATTCTGAGGACATAACCACTTTCGACATTCTTCTGGTTATTGGTCTTCTAGGAACTCTAGAAGGTCCTTCAGCTTGAGGAGAGATTGGTCTTCTTGGAGGCTCTTCATCATCTGAGGATGATGATGAAGAGCTTTCTTTGTGTGCTACATCCAGTGCAAAGTTTAGAAAGTTTTGAGATGGCACCGGATGTTCTTCATCATCATCAGCAATAGGCCATACAAAAGGCCTGTAAACTATAATTTGCAAGTTGTTTGGTTCTTGAGCAGGAGGCTCAGTATCAACTTGCTGAGGTTGGTCAGTTTCAGTCTCCCCTGAGCAGATGGCTCAGATAATTCTTCAAGTAATTCCAGTACTGACCTTCCTCTTTGTCTTCTTCTTTCATACTGAAACCTGAGTGGTTCAGTATGAGGAGTTTGTTGATATTGTTGTTGTTGTTGTTGTTGAGGTTGATCTTCATTTAACTTTCTTCTTTTCTCCCCCTGAGCAGATGGCTCAGGTTTATCAACCTCTTCTTCTCTTTCTCTCTTCTCACCCTTATTGTTATCATTTGATGGGGAGGGAAGAGGGTCAGTATCACCACCTATGTCCCGCTGTTGATTATCAGGACTTGCGGAGGGCATAGGTTCAGTAGCAGCATCTTGTTCACCCTCAGTATTGGCATGGGAGGGTGATCTTCTGGGCTCAGTTTCAGGACCTTCTTCATCATTATTACCACCAAGTGGAGACTGTGGAGGTGGTGGAGACTGTTGTTGTTGTTGTTGTTGAAGGAGTTCCACCGACTGTTTTAATGAGTCTATCTCATTACTCATGGCATCCATCCTGGCCAGAATATTATTCTGAGTGTTCTGCATGGCCAGCATCTGGTTGAGAATTGTTTGTAGAGCCCCTTGCACTTCCAGAGACTGAGTGGCTTGTGCTTTTTGGCCCTGCACAGATGGCGCTAAAGAAAAAAAATGTAAACTGGTAAGAATGAAAGGTTTATCAAATAGAATTGTGGTGTTGATAAATTCTATAATCATGTAAACAGAATTTTATAAGTCTGTATTTCATCTGGTTCATGATGAAATATTGTGAACTTGTGCATAGCATGTGTAAGAAGTATTTTAGTAAAAGTGAGTGTGAATATCTGAGTAGCTCAGTATAGGATAGGTCACATTTACTAAAAGGTTTTGGTTTGGCTAATCGAAGCCTGGGATGTGCTTCTTGTTATTTTCAATGTTTATCACTCGGTATCAGAGTGATAACAGAAATGTGGCTTAAACCCATGGAAAATTTTGGCTTATGTTGCTTAAAGGTTTGTGATTATTTCTTGAATTATGTAACCTTACTCAAAATAAGTAAGACATCATTCAAGCAGCACCAGTGGGTATCAGTATGACATCACCACCATTGTCTCTTAAAATGTTGAGATGACTGTGTGTGTATATATATATATATATATATATATATATATATATATATATATATATAGGGTAGAATTCCATACAGAACTCTATTTGGGGAAATATATATATATATATATATATATATATATATATATATATATATATATATATATATATATATATATATATATATATATATATATATATATAGGGTAGAATTCCATACAGAACTCATATTATATACAGAACTCGTAGAACTAATTTAAATCAATCTGGTCCATCCATTTTTTAGATCAACGGTTAAGATCCACGTTGTCATCATTAAATATTTAAAGGTTTAAATTAGGTAAGTTTCTATCCAAAAGGGTATAATCGGTATACATATTTAAATTTTGATCTACTTTAATTCTAATCCCACAAATTTCGGAACTACCAAAAAATCCACCTCCCTAATTTTTAAGATTTATTAATATTACATTATTGTTTTTTTTAGTTTTTACGTAATTGACGGATACACATATTTATTGTTTTTACATACATGTATTTTGTACATACTGCCCCTTTCGAATTAAATAAAAAAATTATAATACCCGTTAGCTGATTTCGTTATAATATGGTGGAATATTTGGAAGTTTAAAAGTCAATTAAATACATAGATGTTCTCTATACATCAATGTAGTAACATTGGATGTTTAAAAATCAATTAAATACATAGATGTTCTCTACACATCAATGTAGTAACACGACAATAAGCGGTTTGATAACACGTTTTCTTAAAGACTTGGGATCTTAGTTTTAGTTGAAAGACACAAAACTATAAAAGGTAACCTACTGATAAATAAGAATCCGATAATGCAGAATCGTTAGGTTAATGAATCGGATGTATAACATGGCAAAATATACATTGATGTTGGTAAGACATAAATGTATTAAAACAAAAACATAATATAAACATTGATGTAGGTGGACCATTAAAAAACATGTTTGCATAACAATCATGAAAATAGTGGGTATGTAACATTTTTTCTAATGATACATAATATGTTCTTGAAAAATAAAAAAACCACAAAACAATAATTTGTTACGTAATGATATAGTTGGAAAATAAAAAATATAACATTGTTCTAGTAATGAATCAATAAAATATTCATTAGAAAAATCATCTTCGTTGGTTTCAACTTGACTTCAAACTTCTTGTATCTCTTCATCATCATCCAATGAATCGTCAACAACTTCTTCGGGAGCATCTTCATCTAAAACATCCAAAAACTTTTTTTTTAATTAAAAACAGTACCTTAAAAATATACACGAATGTATGCTAAACATACAAGATCTTAGTAGAAAAAACCAAACCGGTGTATGTCGATTATGTCTGTGCAATTTCGTTGATCTTGGTTAATACCGATTTCTTTGTCATTCTCCATTTTTTTAGGCGCTTAATGAATTCTTCTTCCCAAAAACTATGATATATATGGCGGATCATAACAATTAGGTCTTAAGAAGATGAAGAAAACAAACATAATTAATAATAAATATATTAAAAATCAACATTTTATCTTACAGTAAATACGAATCTTACTTGTCAATTCGATGAAAGAACATTAACTTTAGTCCAGGACAAAGAAAAAGATGAACGTATAATAATGCTTCTTATTTGGAATTTTGAAATTATGAACATAAAGATACCAAATTATGGAAACAAACCATCCTATAATTAAGGAATTCATTAAAATCCGATCAGTTACAAAAAATAAACCAAGATACAAGATACCAATATTGCCCCTTTCGAATTAAATAAAAATGATAATAAAAATGATTTATCTTAAACGTGAGTGGTCCAGAATAGTTCTAAAAGTTCTGCATATAAAACGGGTTCTGTATGGAATCCATCACTATATATATATATATATATATATATATATATATATATATATATATATATATATATATATATATATATATATATATATATATATATATATATATATAAATGTTTGAGAGCTTTTTAGAAATTCATACCTGAGACTTTGTCGGATTCTCTTCCAGCATCTTCAGAGGTCGGTGCTGGATCATCTAGATTTTGATTTGAGGCACCAGCACCTTCAGGAGCCTCTTCTCTTCGAGCATGTACACCTTCCAGTATGTTTTGCTCAAACTGAATCTCCACATCAAGAGGAACATGAGGTTCCTCAATTTGTGGAGCAATAGGTTCTGGTTCAGGACCTGGAAGGTCAGCGGTGGCTGCAACAAGACTCTGTGCTTGAAGAGATGCAGTCAAAGATGGAACATTTGTGGGTGGCATCTCTTCTGATGATAAATCCCCCATTATCACGGGAGATAAATTTCTTCTTCTTCTTCGCAAGACAACATGTGTGTGTTCTGTTGACTCAGTATTAGGATCTGATGCAGTATGTGGGGAATCAGGATCCTGTGGAATTTGAGGAATGTGTGGTGGTTCTTGTTCCGGTTCTGGTTGAGCCTCCACCATCTCAATATCTTGATCATCATTTCCACCATCACCACTATCATCATCATTATCATCATCATTTTCTGATCCAGTATCAGAATGTTCTTCATCATTAATGTGTGCCTGTACAATAGCCCACATTGAGTGACTCAGTACAGGTTCTCCTTCCCTTGGTCTGTAAAAATAAATCTTCTCATGTAAGGGAGGAAGATCTGCTCTTGGACTATTGAATTCATCATAGACATGAGCAGGCATAGAATGCTGAAAAATTAGAGATAAAAATCTGCAAAAAGGAACATTGACTTCTCTGATTTGAGCTTGAACTAGAGAAGCAAGTTCATTAAATATTAATCTGGCATAATCAATATCCCTTCCATGGTACATGGCATGGACAATCTGCATTCCAAAGTCATTGATTTGGTCCAGAGCTCCTGTCTTGTGGGTCATACACCGAATGAGTGTAGAAATTAAGACTCCCCACATTGGACCAAACTCGTTTCTTTTAATTATGCCCGTCGTTCCTCTTCGTCCAATAAATGGTAACACTGAGCGAGCCTCTGTTCGATCAACAAAGGGCTCATACTGAGCGTGAGCGGGAAGCCTCAGTGTTTCCCGAATAATAGTTGTTGAAACAAAAGCCCTTCTTTGATCTCGAATAACCCAACCGGTAATCATGTCCGAAGAGTCAAGTTTAGCAGAGTACCAGAATTCACAGAGCATCTCCGAATGAATTGCACGAGGAAATCGAATCAAGGCTCGAGTGATAGGACAATGCTTTAAGTAAGTTACGATGTGAGTGAATTCAGGACAAGCCCACGCCTGAGGAATGTTGAAATTAGCGGTTATGTTGTTCCTCGCAAACTTGGGTAATTCGTCCTTTCTAAATTGAGTCGCCGGTGCAGCCTCCGGTGCAAAGAACCTATAATTTGCCATCTGCGATTGTGTTTAAGAAATTTGCTTGCAAAGGAAAAGTAGAATCGTTAATCGCAGAGAGAATTGTAAGAAAAAGTATGAAATAACTGTTAGAAAGTTTGAAAGAAAGAAAAGAAACGGTTATTTATACTTAATTAGAGATAATTACGGTATATTGGGAAGTAAAACCGGCTGATTTGACAGCCTTATCCTGTTCCAACGGTAACTTTCTTATTAAGAAAGGTTACCGTTGAGGAGTATGAAGATTAAAGATCAGTTTTACCACTCCAGGACTCCAATACCGAGTTAAAAAAAATTAAACTAAAAAAAATTAAAAATCATAAAAACATTTAATTTAATCTATAAATTAATAAAAAATAAAAAATTATAACATTCGATAAATCAGACGAGTGATAATGAGCGGGTCAGTATTGGAACCAATACTGAGAGGTCAGTATCAGAAAATTTTAAGGAAAATTAAGGATTCAGCATGCCCAATTGTTCTAGTAGGTACATAAACCTTTCCTCAGAGAGAGGTTTAGTCAACACATCGGCCAATTGATCAATAGTAGGAACGAAATCTACCTCAACCTTACCCTTTTCCACATTATCTCGAATAAAGTGGTGTCTGATATCAATGTGCTTTGTTCTTGAGTGATGGACTGGGTCTTCAGTGATAGAAATAACACTCTTGTTATCACAATGAATAGGTGTCTTCGGGAAATTGAACCCATAGTCCATTAGTTGATACTGCATCCATAAGAGTTGAGCACAACAACTTCCTGCAGCAACATATTCTACTTCAGCAGTGGAAGTTGCTACTGAGTTTTGCTTCTTGGATGACCAACCAACTAGTCTACCACCGAGGAATTGACATCCTCCACTTGTACTTTTCCTGTCCAATCGACAACCTGCAAAATCTGCATCTGTATACCCTTCAAGGTCAAAGTTTGAATCTTTGGGATACCAAGGACCCATGTTAGGAGTACCTGAAAGATATCTAAAAATGCGCTTAACAGCTTTCATATGTGATTCTTTAGGATCAGCCTGATACCGAGCACACAAACAAGTTGCAAACATGATATCAGGCCTGCTAGCTGTTAAGTAAAGTAAAGAACCAATCATACCTCGGTATGTGGATTGACATACTGGTTTACCAGTTTCATCTTTACTTATTTTATCTTGAGTACCCATAGGAGTGTGCATGGAAGATAAATTTTCAATTTGTATTTCTTTAGCATGTCATGCACATACTTACTTTGATTTATAAAAGTGCCATCAGGCTTTTGATCAACTTGTAAACCAAGAAAGTAAGTAAGTTCACCCATCATACTCATCTGATACTGAGATGACATTATCTTAGCAAACCAGTCACACATTGACTTGTCAGTGGAGCCAAATATAATATTACCTACATATATCTGAATAAGTAAGATGTCAGAACCTTTCCTTTTTGAAAATAATGTTTTGTCAATTTTACCTCTTATAAATTTATTTTCAATTAAGTATTCAGACAGGGTATCATACCAGGCTCTTGGAGCTTGTTTGAGCCCATACAAAGCTTTATCAAGCTTGAAAACATAATTTGGAAATTTAGGATCAACAAAACCTGGTGGTTGTTTAACATAAACTTCCTCTTGTAGTTTTCCATTGAGGAAGGCACTCTTGACATCCATCTGATAAACCTTGAAGTTCTTGAAAGCTGCATATGCAAGATACAGCCTAATAGCTTCAATTCTTGCAACTGGTGCAAAAGTTTCATCGTAGTCAATGCCTTCTTCTTTCCTGTAACCCTGAGCAACCAGTCTAGCTTTGTTTCTAATGACAACACCATCATTGTCCATCTTGTTTCTGAACACCCACTTAGTACCAATGATAGTTTTGCCAGCAGGAGGTGGTACTAAGTTCCAAACTTCCTTCTTTCAAACTCTGTCAATTCTTCTTGCATGGCTTCTACCCAGTCTTCATCTAATAAAGCTTCATCAGCTTTCTTTGGTTCCATGGTGGATAAGAAGCTTGAGAAGAAGCAAAAATTTGCAGTTGCTTGGGGTTCAAACTCTAACTTTCTTCTTGTTTGGACGCCTTGTTCAATTGGACCAATAATATTAGAATGTGGATGATCTCTGTGTTCCCTTAGATTGTTTCCCAAGGAAGCATTTGAAGCAAGGTCAACAATATCTTGTTGAACTGATGTGTTGTCTGCCTGATACTGAGCTGAATTCTGGTCAGTATTAGATAGTTCAGGTTGCTGTTCTTCTTGATTTTGCAGTTCTGAGGTGGATTCTTGAAATGTACTTGAGGATTCACCTTCTTCATAGGTGGAGTTGTTCAGATCAAGAATTGGGAACTCAGTATTGGGGTTCTCAGATATAGGAAACTCAGAGTCTGATGCTGTAGAGTTATACTGAGTTCTTTCTTGATCAGTGTCACTCATACCATGTTCAACATAGTATGGGTGAGACTTAGGCTGTTCATCAATTGAGTTTTCAGGATTGCATAGAATTTCTATGCCACTGATGTCTTCTTTTGCTGAAGTAGAATGCTCATTCTGATCTTCATCAAACGTGACATGAATGGATTCTACAATCATCTTAGTTGAGATGATATGCACTCTGAAAGCTTTAGAGTGTGGAGAGTATCCCATGAACACACCTTCATTTGCTTTGGGAGCAAATTTGTTGAGATTTTGTTTAGTACTGAGTACAAAACACTTACTCCCAAAGATGTGGAAGAACTCCACATTAGGAACCTTGCCATTGCACAGCTCATATGGAGTCTTTTGATGTCTCTGGACTATTGTAGCTCTGTTCTGAGTAAAATTGGCACAGTTGAAAGCTTCTGCCCAGAAACTCAGTGCCAGTCCAACATGGCATAACAAAGTTCTTGCAGCTTCAATTAATGTTCTATTCTTTCGTTCTACCACACCATTTTGTTGTGGTGTGTATGCTGCAGAGAAGTTTTGAACGATTCCTTTTTCTTCACAGAAATCTGCTAATATTGAGTTCTTAAACTCAGTACCATGGTCACTTCTTAGTTGGAATCCATTCATGTCACGTTTTTAGCCAATGATGGTGTGCTGATGGGGCCAAAAAGAAACATATGTATCATTGTAAGAGGTTCATTAATGGAATGATTAACCTTTGATTTGAATGAACTCTTCTTCTGCTTGCCCATTTCACATACTGAGCATAACTTATCTTTTGAATAAGTAATAGTGGGCAACCCTCTCACCAGTTTCTTCATACTGGGTTCATTTATATTTTTGAAGTTTATGTGAGAAAGTTTCTTGTGCCATAACCAGTGTAGTTCTGGCTTGACTTTAGACAGCAGGCAAACTCGGATAGTAGGGTCTATTTCAGATAGGTTGACCACATAGACATCCTTTTCTCTTCTAGCAATGAGCACAGGTTGCCCTTTATCATTGTAGATGATTCCTGCAACCTTTCTGAAAAGAGCTTCATTGTCATCATCACACATCTGACTGATACCGAGCAGATTGTGTTTAAGACCCTCTACATATGCAACTCCTTTAAACGTTAGGTTGCCTGCTTTGATTACTCCATACCCTCTTGTTTTTCCAATTGAATCATCTCAAAATTTGACAGAAGGACCTTTCTCTGGTGTATAGTTTAGAAGGTATTCCATACTGCCAGTCATGTGTCTTGAGCAACCACTATCTAACTACCATTTTCTGTTACCCTGCACAAGACACAAAAATAAGGATTAGTTCCTTTTAGGAACCCATTTTTGAATGGGACCTTTGATAGGAGAAACAGGGGTAGACTTGATCTCTTTATTGGAGAGGTCAGTATCACTTCAGGAGAAACCTTGTAGATTTTCTTTGGTGATACTGAATTGGGTTCTCTCTTTTTCTTTGGTACTGAGTACCTAGGATTTGAGAGATCAGTCCAACATTCATCTCCTTTATGTCCAGTATGATGACATCTATAACATTTTCTAGGTCTGTTTCTGAACATATTTTCATAAGGAATTTTAGAAAATTGTTTGACTCTTGGTTGATCAGTATGAGTAAGTTTAGCAAACTTTTGACTTAAAACTTTAATCTGATCACCAATAGATTTTAAAATGTTATTTTTGTCATTTTTTATTGGTGTTTTAATGTTATGTTTGACTGGTTTAGAAGGAGATGGATCTAGTGTCTTCTTTTTATTTGGCAGCGAAGTCTTTTTAATATAAGACTTCTTGTTGTTGCCACTTGAAGATCCTGTTGAAGTTGCTTTCTAGTTATCATGTTTTAGAATGACAACTTTAACAAGTTATTTGGATTCTTGAGTAGTTGACTTTTCTGTTCCTGCAACCTCAGTATTAGATAGAACATTTTGAGTAGTTGACTTGGAAGTGGTTTTATTTTCATTATATATCTCAAAAGTGGTTGTGTTAAATGAAACTTCAAATGGAGGAACAGCAGAAGTGTCATACTGCACAACTTTGAGGTCAGTATCAGAAATTTCTTTTTTAGGAAATTCAATACTGAGCTCTTGTAGTTCAGTATAGCACTTAGAACAGATGGAAGGACCAATTGTTTTTTCAAAAATGATTTTATCCTCATCAACTGATTCAGTTTGACATCCAACTTCACAAAAAGTTTTTGCTTTTACAAACTGAATAGGGTTCATATCAGAAAATTCTTCAAATAAATCAGCAAAATTATTTCTATTTTTTAACTGAGGATCAACACCAAGTGCAGCCCTCACATTTTCTGGAAATTGTTGATTTAGACATTTATTTAATTTAATAGATGCATTTCCCTAAGATTTACACTGGTTTTCAAATTTTTCTTTTTCTAATTTGTGTAAATGAGCTTTATCAGCTAATCTTTGGTTAATGTCTTGTAAGTTTAAAAAATTTAGTTCTAAATCTTTAAATTTTGCTAATTTATCTAAGTGTTCATTATTTACCCTTTCAAGTTCAAGAATTGTTAATTTTAAAGCTTTTTCTCTCTGTACTAAATTTTTAAGATCAACAATCATATACTCAAAAATCTTTTCTTTTTCATTCACTGAATAAGTTTGAAAGGAACTCACCTTGTACAACTGAGTGGAATCCCAAACAGTATGAACACTCATCCTCTCAGCTTATTTGATGTCCTTTTCAAAGGAGCTTTTCAAATCCTCTTCAGTGAAAGCCATAAAGGCTTTGTTTTCAACCTCTTCCTCATCATCACTAAGCTCTTCATCCATCCAAGCTTCAGAGTAAAGTGCTTGATGAGGTGCTCCATTCCCTGCTGCATTCTTGCCCTTGCTCCAGTTCTTTAGTTTGACATACTTGTCTCTATACCGTTTAGCTCGGTATGCAACCTTGTCATTCTGATCAGTTTCAGTTGACTTAGTATGGCAATTAGCAGCAATGTGCCCAGGCTTTCCACACCTATAGCAAAGACCTGATCTAGGGTCAGTATTGGAAGAGCTAACACCAAGCCTCTTCTTTTTCAACTGATCCAGCTTCATAGACATAAGAGCAATTTGGGTTTCAAGCACTTCTGCCTCAGCATCAGCAAGATCAACTTCTGGTTCTTCAGGCTCAGTCACAGTATATGCCTGTTGTATAACTAGAGCCATTCCAGTGGGAGACTTGTCAGTTTTCTTCCAGTTGATCAGTCTTGCAGCATTATTCTCCTCATGATTCAACATTAAACCATACAAAGTTTGAAGAGTGTATGACTCAATGTTATTGGCAGCATTGACAGAATTTGTCATATCTAGAAACTGTTGAGGAAGACTATCCAAGAACTTTTGAACAAGTTCTCCTTCCTCCTTCACAATGCCTACACTGATTAAATCATGGATAACAATATTGAACCTGTTATAGAGAGTAGTGATGTCTTCATTTGGACTTGAGAAGAAATTTTCATACTTCCTTCTCATGTTGCTTTTCCTCTGCAACTTCACCTTTGGTGTGCCTTCATAAATGACTGATAGGCTATCCCACATAGCCTTTGCTGTTGGCAATTTCATAATTGCATTAAGTATTTCTTTGGTAACAGCATTACCAATCACCCCCTTTGCTCTGGAGTCTAAACTGAATAACTGACGGTCAGTATCAGTCCAGATGTGTTTCAGTTTAGGAACTCTTCTTGTGCTCTCAGGAGCATCATCAGTAGCAGCAACGGGTTCCACAGTTTGTGGAATGATAGGACCATCATTCAGTACAGTGAGCATCTCATGATGAATAGATTCAAGATACCACTGAGCTTTAAGCTTCCATTGATGAAAGTCTTTTCCATCAAAGATGGGCACTCCCTTACCAGACATAATAGGAGCTATGATTGTAGACATTTTGGATTTTTGCGTGTTGGAGGGATAAGTATAGGGAATGGCTGCCAGGGTAATAGATCGACTAAATAAGGATTAATTTAGCCTGCTCTGATACCAGTTGTTAGGTCACAACAACCCGGGATTACTTAGTTAATTGATTGGATTATTAATACTTAAGACAAATAATGTTTAGAACAAGATTTTAGTCAATGTATAATTCCACAAAGTGTGGTATGCTGCGGAATAGCAATACCACTAATCAATTACAATAAGATATGAATGTGTAAAGTGAATTGGTAAGTTCTCCTTTGCAAGATGATCTCTATTTATAACAATATAGAGATCTTACATAATGGGCAAAGGAGTAACCGAAGGACTAAACTAAGGAAATGGCTAAGATCAAGGGATTTGATCTTAGTCAGTTACAATACTGACTGTAACTCAGTCCTTCTACTCATTATTGGATTTCCAATACTGAGTGCTGATACAGAGTGGCCAATACTAGCCAAACTCAGTATCACTCCTAAACTTAGCATATTAATTCTACTAATTATTCTAAGCTAGTCTAGGTTGTTTTGTTATCTTAAGATTCCAAAGGGGTAAGGCTTTTTGCCTTAACATTATTTAATTCAGTTGTAGGAAAAATATTCTTTGTAATTGTAAGATTTTGAATTTCACAGTTTAAAATGTGTGCAAGGAATCTTGGGTATATTAAAATTTTTGAAGATGAGATATTGCAAGCATTCCTTCAAAAATTGTTAGGTCACAACACCCTGGTTTAGATGGTTAATTGATTAGATAGTTATAACTTAAGACAAATATTGTATAACAACAAGATATGAGTGAAATGTATATTTCCACTAAGTGTGGCTTGTTGCGGAATAACAAGACCACTGATCAATTACAAAAGGTATGAAAGTGTAAAGTGAATTAGTGAGTTCTCCTTTGCAAGATGATCTCTATTTATAATGATATAGAGATCTTACATAATGGGCAAAGGAGTAACCGAAGGACTAGACTAGGAAAATGACTAAGATCAAGGGATTTATAATGTAACTCAGTCCTTCTACTCAGTCCTTGTACTCAGTATCAATATCTGATACTGAGCTCTGATACTGAGTTCCAATACTGATCACTCAGTATCAGACCTAAACTTAGCTATTTTATTCTACATATTAATCTAAGTTAGTCTAGGTTGTTTTGTTATCTTAAGATCCAAAGGGGTAAGGCTTTTTGCCTTAACAATCTCCCCCTATCTAATGATAACAAAACAATTACAAAGAGATAAACAAAAAATACAACAGCATAGGTAGCAACATCTTCTTCTTCATTTGCTGTTGATGGCTTCATTCTCATAGAAGACTTCTTGTTTGATGTGGACAAACTCTTCTCTGCTTTTGAGTTCATCCCTTCTACAATTCAGAACTGCAACAATCTTCTTTCTGAACCAAGAGTCTTCTTTCTTGGTGATCATCCATTTCAGTCCAACAAGGTGACTGATTTGAGCTCTTGGTAGATCTTCTTCAGAAATGAAGCACTCTCTATCCTCTGAGTCAGTATACATATATCCAGAAGTTGGATATATGACACTCTTTTGATCCTGAAAAACAAGGTTAGGAGGAAGAGGGTACTTTCTAAGATACTTGTATGTATGAAGACATTCTGGTCTGTTGTTTGAGTAAGCTTCAGTCATTACACTGAGCGTTCTATACTCAATCTCATGAAGCAAGCCCTTCTCATAACATACTACAGAGACTGCACAGATCTCATCCAAGACTATTTGATCATATGTTGATTTCTTTGGAAGCTCTGTGATCAGTCTTGTGATCCTCACCCAGTCTTGAAGACCAATTCTTTGAATATCATGAATAAATAACTTCACAGGAGGCCTGGTTAAGCCAGTACAAGTGATATTGATTCTTCCTTCTTTGAGCTTCACTGTTACTTTGTTGACATCCAGATTTAACCAATGTATCCCCCTTACATTTGGAAATGTTTTAGTCTTCAAGAACTCCTTTCTTTCCTCCTTATACTGAGTCCTGGCAGCAACCATATTCCAGTAATGTTGAATATGGTCTGGACCCTTTCTTGAGATTCTATGGGAAGGACCAGGAGTATCAGTATCTGGGACAGATTCTGGTTCAGTTTTGACTCCCAACTCTTGCTCATATAAAAATATTTCTTGTTCTGCCCAGAGTTGTTGAGGAGTCAGTCTTGGAGCCTGCTCGGTATCACTGTCCATTGTATGAACATGTCTTCTTTGTCTTGTTACCAAAGGAGCAGATTCCTCACTTGATTCAGAAGAAGTGAGAACTGCATTGATAGGTCTTCTTGATAAGGAACTCCTTCTTCTAATCACCAGATTTTCTGGTTCTTCATCATCCGAGGATGATGATGAAGAACTTTCTTGTTCTACCAGATTTAGTGCATAGTCCACTAAATCTGGTTCTTCATCTTCATCATCAGCAATTGGCCAGATGAAAAGCCTATAGACCACAATTTGCAAGTTATTTTCTTCTTGAGAAGGTAGCTCAGTATAAGCTTGCTGTGGTAGGTCAGTGTGAGTCTCCCCCTGAGCAGATGGCTCAAGTGGGTCTTCAGAGTGTAATACTAACCTACTTCTTTATCTTCTTCTCTCATACTGGAACCGAAGTGGTTCAGTATGAGGGCTTTGCTGATGTTGTTGTTGTTCTTGTTGTGGAGGTTGATCTTCATTCAATCTTTGTCTTTTCTCCCCCTGAGCAGATGGCTCAGGTTGATCAACCTCAGTATCTCTTTGTCTCTTCTCCCCCTTATTGTTATCATTGGATGGGGAGGGAAGAGGATCAGTATCACCACCCATGTCCCCTTGTGGTTCTTCAATGGTAGGGGATGGCATGGGCTCAGTCGCAGCATCAGTATCACCCTCAGTGTTGCCATGGGAGGGTGATTTCATTTGCTCAGGATCATCATCTCCTTCTCCTTTTTCATTATGTCCACCATGTGAAGATGGTGGAGTGGATGGAGGCTGATGTTGTTGTTGGAGTAGTGAGATTGACTGTTTAATGGAGTCAATATCCCTACTCATAGTGTCCATTCTGGCCAAGATTGTATTCTGAGTGTGTTGAATGACCAGAATATTCTGCATGATTGCTTGCAGAGTCACTTGTTCTCCTGCAGCATGTGATGCCTGAATGCCCTGCACAGATGGTGCTAAAGAAACAAAAAAAATAAAACTGGTTAAAAAGAAAGGTTTATCAAATAGAATTGTGGTGTTGTTTAACTCTATAATCATATAAACAGAGGTTGTGAAGTCTGTATTTCATCTGGTTTAGGATGAAATATTGTGGACTTGTGCATAGCATGTGTAAGAAGATTTTAGTAAAAGTGAGTGTGTAAATTTAAGTAGCTCAGTATAGGATAAGTCACATTTAATAAAAGGTTTGGGTTTGGGTATTCGAAGCCTGGGATGTGCTTCTTGTTATTTTCAATGTTTATCACTCGGTATTAGAGTGATAACAGAAATGTGGCTAAAACCCATGGAAAATTTTTGGATTTTGTGGCTTAAGGGTTTGTGATCATTTCTTGAATTATGCTATCCAGCTCAAAAATAAGTTGGACATTATTCAAGCAGCACCAGTAGGTGTCAGTGTGACATCAACCACCATTGTCTCTTTAAGATGAGACAACTGTAGACTGACAATGATCAATTGCGTGCTCAGTAAATGAATTTTGCATAGCAGCAGTGGGCTAGCTATGTTGGCTATAAAAGGATATATATTTGAAAGATCGTGTGAGACTTTGGTCAGTATTGAGTTGGTACTGGCCAATACTTAGTCTTTATTTGGGAATGAAATATATATATATATATATATATATATATATATATATATATATATATATATAAGTTTAAGGGCTTTTTAGAAATTCATACCTGAGACTCTGTCAGATTCCCTTCTAGCATCTGCAGAGGTCGGTGCAGGATCATTTGATTGTGGATTTGCAGCACCAATATCTTCAATACCGACCTGTCTGTCTTGCTGAGCACCTTCCAGTGTAGTTTGCTCATATTGGATCTCCACATCAAGAGGGACATGAGGTTCCTCAATTGGTTGAGCACTTGGAATTAGTTCTGGACCTGGAAGGTCAGCGGTGGCTGCAACTAGGCTTTGTGCTTGAAGAGATGCAGTTAATGATGGCACATTTGCAGGCTGTACCTCCTCAGATGATAAGTTTCCCATAATGACAGGGGAAAGATTTCTTCTTCTTCTTTGAAGAACCAGTGGTGTATCTTCTGAGGACTCAGTATCAAAAACTGGTTCAATATGAGGAGCATCAGGATCCTGTGCAGGTGGAGAGATATGTTGTTGAGTCGGTTCTTGAACTTGTAGAACATCCTGCATCTCAACATCTTGACCGGCTTGTGCTCCATTGCCACTATTATCATCATTATCATCATCATCATCATTGTCTGATTCAGTATCAGACATGTCATCTTCATCATTTATGTGTTCTTGAACAATGGCCCACATAGAAGGACTCAGGAGAGGCTCTCCTGCGATTGGCCTGTAAAAGAAGATCTTCTCACTAAGAGGAGGAAGATCAACCCTTGGACTGTGAAACTCATCATAAGTGTGTGTGGGCATTGAGTGTTGAAAGATGAGTGATAAAAATCTGCAGAGACGGACATTCCGTTCCCTTATGTTAGCCCGAACCAAAGCAGCTAATTCATCGAAAATGAGCCTTGCATAATCAATGTTTCTTCCATAGTACAAGGCATGTACTATTTGCATCCCATATTCATTGATTTGGTCCAAAGCACCCGTCTTGTGGGTCATACACCGAATAATCGTTGTAATGAGAATACCCCACATAGGACCAAATTGATTCCTTTTGATAATGCCCGTTGTTCCTCTTCTGCCCAAAAATGGCAATACTGAGTGTGCCTCTGTTCTGTCTACGAATGGGTCATACTGAGCGGGGGCGGGAAGCCTTAGTGTTTCACGAATAATAGCAGTAGACACAAATGCCCTTCTTTGATCTCTAATTACCCACCCAGCAATCATATCTGGAGAATCGAGTGTGGCAGAGTTCCAAAACTCGCATAACATTTCTGGGTAAATTGCTCGAGGAGATAAGGTCAGTGCACGAGTAATTGGGCAATGCTTCAAAAAAGTCACAATGTTTGGGAATTCTTGGCATACCCAGGCTTGAGGAATAGTGAAATTGGCTGTGATGTTGTTCCTCGCAAACTTGGGCAGTTCATCATCTCGGAATTTGATTTCTGATTCAACCTCTGGAGCGATGAAAGTATAATTTGCCATCTGTGATTTTGATTTATGTGTGTTTGCTTGCTAAGAGAGAGTGAAATCGTTAATCGCAGAGAGAATTTTAAGAGAAATAATGAAATAACTTTTGAAAAATATTTGAAGTAAAAAAAACGGTTATTTATAGGAGATTTGAAAGATAATTAAGGTATTGGGAAGTAAAAACGGCTGATTTGACTGCCTTATCCTGTGACAACGGTAACTTTCCTATTAAGAAAGGTTACCGTTGAGCAGTATGAGGATTAAGCTCGGTGTGAGCGCCGTCATACCCCAATACTGAGTAAAAAAATTAAAAAATTTTAAAAATATAAAAACAATTAATTTACTCTAGAAATTAATAAAAAAAAATAAAAATTTTAAATTTTGATGATAACAGACTAGTGATACTGAGTGGTCAGTATCAACAGGAGTGATACTGAGCGCTTAGTTTTAAAGAAAATTAAGAAAGATCAAGGATTCAACATACCTAAGTGCCCTAGTAAATACATAAACCTTTCCTCAGGGAGAGGTTTAGTAAACACATCGGCCAATTGTTCATCTGTTGGTACATAAATCTACCTCAACCTTACCTTTTTCCACATTATCTCGAATAAAGTGGTGTCTGATATCAATGTGCTTGGTTTTGGAGTGATCGACTGGGTTCTCTGTGATAGCAATAGCACTCTTGTTATCACAATGAATGGGAGTCTTATGAAAGTTGAACCCATAGTCTAAGAGTTGATACTGCATCCATAATAATTGAGCACAACAACTTCCTGCAGCAACATATTCTGCTTCTGCTGTGGAAGTTGCTACCGAATTTTGCTTCTTGGATGACCAACCAACTAGTCTTCCACCTAGGAATTGACATCCTCCACTTGTGCTTTTTCTGTCCAATCTACAACCTGCAAAATCTGCATATGTGTACCCTTCAAGGTCAAAGTTTGAGTCTTTGGGATACCAAAGACCCAGGTTAGGAGTACCTGTAAGATATCCAAAGATGCGCTTAACTGCTTTCATGTGTGATTCTTTAGGATCAGCCTGATACCGAGCACACAAACATGTTGCAAACATGATATCAGGCCTCCTAGCAGTTAAGTAAAGTAAGGAACCAATCATACCTCGGTATGTGGATTGACAAACTGGTTTACCAGTTTCATCCTTACTTATCTTATCCTGAGTACCCATAGGAGTGTGCATGGAAGATAAATTTTCAAATTTGTATTTCTTTAACATGTCATGCACATACTTACTTTGATTTATAAAAGTGCCATCAGGCTTTTGTTGAACTTGTAAACCAAGAAAATAAGTAAGTTCTCCCATCATACTCATCTGATACTGATTTGACATTATCTTAGATAATATCATCTACATATATCTGAATTAGTAAGATGTCAGAACCATTCCGTTTTGAAAATAATGTTTTATCAATTTTACCTCTTGTAAATTTATTTTCAATAAGGTACTCAGACAGGGTATCATACCAGGCTCTTGGAGCTTGTTTGAGCCCATATAGAGCTTTATCAAGCTTGAAAACATAATTACGAAATTTAGGATCAACAAAACCTGGTGGTTGTTTAACATAAACTTCTTCTTGTAGTTTTCCATTTAGAAAAGCACTCTTGACATCCATCTGATAAACTTTGAAATTCTTAAAGGCTGCATATGCAAGATACAACCTAATAGCTTCAATTCTTGCAACTGGTGCAAAAGTTTCATCATAGTCAATGCCTTCTTCTTGCATGTAACCTTGAGCAACTAACCTTGCTTTGTTTCTGATGACAAAACCATCCTTGTCCATCTTGTTTCTGAACACCCACTTAGTACCAATAATAGTTTTGCCAGTAGGAGGTGGTACTAAGTTCCAAACTTTGTTTCTCTCAAACTCTGTGAGCTCTTCTTGCATGGCCTCTACCCAATCTTCATCTAATAAAGCTTCATCAGCTTTCTTTGGTTCAATGGTAGATAGAAAACGTGAGAAGAAACAAAAATTTGCAGTTGCTTGGGTTGGAAATTCTAATTTTCTTCTTGTTTGGACACCTTCTTCAATAGGACCAATAATGTTTGAGTGTGGATGGTCTCTGTGTTCCCTTAAATTGTTTCCTAAGGGAGCATTTGAAATAGGATCAACAATATCTTTTTGATTTGGTGTGTCTTGTGTCTGATACTGAGTGGAATTCTGGTCAGTATTAGACAGTGCAGGTTGCTGTTCATCTTCATTTTGCAGAGTTGATGTGGATTCTTGTGAAGTGTTGGATGTTTCACCTTCTTCATAGGTAGAGTGGTTCAGATCATTAGTTGGAAACTCAGTATGGAGGTCCTCTGTTATGGGAACCTCAGTATTAGTCGCAGTTGAGTGATACTGAGTTTGAACTTGATCAGTTTCATTAAACTTATTGGGAATAAAGTGTGGATGAAACTTGGGCTGTTCAGCAATGGAGTTTTCTGGATTGCATAGAATATCTAAGCCACTTATGTCTTCACTTGCTGAGGTAGAATACTCATTCTGATCTTCATCAAAGGTAACATGAATAGATTCTATAATCACCTTGGTTGAGATGATATACACTCTGAAGGCTTTAGAGTGTGGAGAGTAGCCCATGAACACACCTTCATTTGCTTTGGGAGCAAATTTGTTGAGATTTTGTTTTGTACTGAGTACAAAGCATTTACTCCCAAAGATGTGGAAGTATTCCACATTAGGAATCTTGCCATTGTATAACTCATATGGAGTCTTCAGATGTCTTTGGACTATAGTGGCTCTATTCTGAGTGAAGTTTGCACAGTTTACAGCTTCAGCCCAGAAACTCAGTGCCAGTCCAGCATGGCATAATAAAGTTCTTGCAGCTTCAATCAGTGTTCTATTCTTTCTTTCTACAACACCATTTTGTTGTGGTGTGTAGGCTGCAGAGAAGTTTTGAATGATTCCTTTTTCTTCACAGAAATCGGCTAATACTGAGTTCTTAAACTCAGTACCATGGTCACTTCTAAGTTGCTTGACCTTGTTGCCTTTGTGAAGTTCCTCTCTTTTTATAAAGGCAATTCTCTGTTGTTGCATCTGACTTAGTCTTGAGGAAGATGACCCAAGTATATCTTGAAAATTCATCAACCAAGACTAGAGTATAGATCTTTTTGGCCAAAGATGGTGTGCTGATGGGGCCAAAAAGATCTATATGTATCATAGTAAGAGGTTCATTAATGGAATGATTGACCTTGGACTTGAATGAACTCTTCTTCTGCTTGCCCATTTCACATGCTGAGCATAACTTATCTTTTGAATAAGTAATAGTGGGCAACCCTCTCATCAGTTTCTTCATACTGAGCTCGTTGATATTTCTAAAGTTGATGTGAGAGAGTTTCTTGTGCCATAGCCAACGCAATTATGGCTTGATTTTAGAAAGCAGGCATACTCGAATAGTTGGGACTATTTCAGATAGGTTGACCACATATACATCTTTTTCTCTTCTAGCAATGAGTACAGGCTGCCCTTTATCATTGTAGATGATTCCTGCATCCTTCCTGAATCGAGCTTCATTGTCATCATCACACATCTGGCTGATACTGAGCAGATTGTGTTTAAGACCCTCTACATAGGCAACTCTTTTAAAAGTTATATTGCCTGCCTTGATGACACCATAACCTCTTGTCTTTCCCACCGAGTCATCTCCAAACTTGATAGAAGGGCCCTTCTCTGGAGTATAATTTAGAAGGTACTCCATACTGCCAGTCATGTGTCTTGAGCAACCACTATCTAAGTACCATTTTCTGTCACCCTGCACAAGACACACAATAAGAATTAGTTCCTTTTAGGAACCCATTTTTGAATGGGACCTTTGGTGGGATAAGCAGATTTTGATTTGATCTCTTTGTTTGGAGAGGTCAGTATCACTTCAGGGGAAACTTTAGAAGTTTTCTTTGGTGATACTGACTTAGTTTTTCTCCTTTTCTTTGGTACTGAGTACCTAGAACTTGAGAGATCAGTCCATCATTCATCTCCCTTATGACCAGTATGATGACATCTATAACATTTTCTAGGTCTATTTCGAAACATATTTTCATACGGTATTTTAGAAAACTGTTGCACTTTTGGTAGATCAGTATGACTAAGTTTTGCAAACTTTTTACTTAAAACTTTAATCTGGTCACCAAGTGTTTTTAAAACGTTGTTTTTGTCATTTTTAATAGGTGTATTAACATTGTTTTTAACTGGTTTAAGAGGTGGAGAGTCTGGTTGCTTCTTTTTATTTGGCAGAGAAGTCTTTTTAATGTTATTAGTGTTAGACTTCTTGTCTCTGCCAACTAAGGACCTAGTTGAAGTTGTTTTCTGTTTATCATGTTTTGAAGAAACAACTTTAACAGGTCTTTTAGATGTCTCAGTATATGATGTTCGTGTTCCTGCAACTTCTGAATTAGATGAAACATTTGAGATAGAGGTAATCTTATTATCATTATATAATTCAAAAGTTGTTGTATTAAATAATAATTCAAAAGGTGGAACAGCAGAAGTGTCATACTGAACTATTGGGAGCTCAGTATCAGAAATTTCTTTCTCAGGAAATTCAATACTGGGTTCTTGTAGCTCAGTATAGCACTTTGAGCAGATGGAAGGTCCAATAGGTTTTTCTAAAATTTCATTTCCTCATCATCTGACTCAGTTTGACATCCAACTTCACAGAAAGTTTTAGCTTTTACAAAATTAATAGGGTTCATAGTAGAAAACTCTTCAAATAAATCAGCAAAATTGTTCCTATTTTTAAATTGAGGATCAACACCAAGTGCAGCCCTCACATTTTCTGGGAATTGTTGATCTAAACATTTATTTAATTTTATTGAAGCATTTCCCCAAGATTTACACTGTTTTTCAAATTTTTCTTTTTCAAGTTTGTGTAAATGAGCTTTATCAGCTAATCTTTGGTTAATGTCTTTTAAATCTGAAAAGTTTAGTTCTAAATCTTTATATTTTGCTAATTTATCTAAGTTTTCATTATTTACCCTTTCAAGTTCTTGAATTGTTAATTTTAAAGCTTTTTCTTTTTGTACAGAAGTTTTTAGATCAACAATCATATACTCAAAAATCTTAGTTTTTTCATTCACTGAATAAGTTTGAAAGGAACTTACCTTGTACAACTGAGTGGAATCCCAATCAGTATGAACACTCATCCTCTCAGCCTCTTTGATATCCTTTTCAAAGGAGCTCTTCAAATCATCTTCAGTGAAAGCCATAAAGGCTTTATTCTCAATCTCTTCCTCATCATCACTTAAGTCTTCATCCATCCAGGCTTCTGAGTAAAGTGCTTGATGAGGTGCTCCATTCCCTTCTGCCCTCTTGCCCTTGCTCCAATTCTTCAGCTTGACATATTTGTCTCTATACCTCTTTGCTCGGTATGCAATTTTGTCATTTTGGTCAGTCTCAGAAGACTTGGTATGACAATTTGCAGCAATATGTCCAGGCTTTCCACACCTATAGCAAAGACCTGATCTTGGGTCAGTATTAGAAGAGCTAACACCAAGCCTCTTCTTCTTCAACTGATCCAGCTTCATAGACATAAGAGCCATTTGAGTTTCAAGCTCTTCTGTCTCAGCATCAGCTAGATCAACTTCTGGTTCATCTGGCTCAGTCACAGTATAGGCCTGTTGCACAACTAGAGCCATGCGAGTGGAAGACTTGTCAGTTTTCTTCCAGTTGATCAGTCTTGCAGCATTATTCTCCTCATGATTCAACATTAGACCATACAAAGTTTGAAGAGTGTATGACTCAATGTTGTTAGCAGCATTGACAGAGTTTGTCATGTCAAGAAATTGTTGAGGAAGACTATCCAGGAACTTTTGAACAAGCTCTCCTTCCTCTTTCACAATGCCTACACTGATTAAATCATGGATAACATTATTTAACCTGTTATAGAGAGTGGTGATGTCTTCATTAGGAGTTGAGAAGAAGTTTTCATATTTCCTTCTCATGTTGCTTTTTCTTTGCAACTTCACCTTTGCTGTGCCTTCATAGGTGAATGATAGGCTATCCCACATAGCCTTTGCTGTTGGCAATTTCATAATTGCATTAAGTATTTCTTTGGTAACAGCATTACCAATCACTCCCTTTGCTCTTGAGTCTAGACTGAATAACTGACGGTCGGTATCAGTCCAGGTGTGTTTCTGTTTTGGAACTGTCCTTATGCTCTCATGAGCATCATCAGTAGCATCGACAGGTTCCACAGTTTGTGGATTGATGGGACCATCATATAGCACAGTGAGCATCTCATGGTGAATAGATTCAAGATACCACTGAGCTTTAAGCTTCCATTGATGAAAGGCTTTTCCATCAAAGATGGGCACTCCCTTACCAGACATAACTGGTGCTATAATAGTAGACATTTTGGATTTTTGAGTGTTGGAGGAATAGATGTAGGGAATGGCTGCCAGGGTTTTAGATCGACTAAATAAAGATTAATTTAGCCTGCTCTGATACCAGTTGTTAGGTCACAACACCCTGGTTTAGATGGTTAATTGATTAGATAATTATAACTTAAGACAAATATTGTATAAGAACAAGATATGAGTCAAATGTATAATTCCACTAAGTGTGGCTTGTTGCGGAATAACAAGACCACTGATCAATTACAAAAGGTATGAAAGTGTAAAGTGAATTAGTGAGTTCTCCTTTGCAAGATGATCTCTATTTATAATGATATAGAGATCTTACATAATGGGCAAAGGAGTAACCGAAGGACTAGACTAGGAAAATGACTAAGATCAAGGGATTTGATCTTAGTCCGTTACATAATAAAATGTAACTCAGTCCTTCTACTCAGTCCTTGTACTCAGTATCAATATATGATACTGAGCTCTGAAACTGAGTTCCAATACTGATCACTCAGTATCAGACCTAAACTTAGCTATTTTATTCTACATATTAATCTAAGCTAGTCTAGGTTGTTTTGTTATCTTAAGATCCAAAGGGGTAAGGCTTTTTGCCTTAACAAAAATCATGTTGGAAAAATTGAATACCTGGTTTGTACACAAAAAATCAACAGCAGATGCTATTGATTTGTTGAACTCATTCCATGTACTCTTTTTGGGAGAGATACAATGCTGAATGGTGTGAACCAAAAATTTCTATTGAGGTGAGAGAAGACCTTTTTGAAAAGTGACTATGTCAAGTCTTCCTTCATAACCCATGTTTTTAAGATTTTCAGCAAGAACCTCCTTAGGAAGTGAGAACATACCTATTTCATCATGCAGTTGAAGATGTTGTCTGATGGACTGTTCTGTTATGATTATTGATTTCCCATCTACAGTTAATTTTATTTTGGAATGACTTGACTCTTCGGTTACTTCAGCATTTTCCCAGAAATGAACAAGATGTTGTTCATAGGCTTTGGGATTCACAGTAAGTGCAAACTTGATGGAAGAGTTCTTTAAGAACATAACGATTGGTTGAAAATCCTTTGTTCCGTCTGGATTCCTTAGAAAGGCACACATATTGTGGAATTCTGAGTATTTGAGATCTGTTTGAACTTTGAGAGACTTTATTGTTGCCATTGATTTTGATTTTGATCTTGAAATTGATATTGGGTTCTTAATTTCAGAGAGAATTTGATCTTTTGAAAGATTCAGAGAATGAATTTCTTTGTTACTGATGCAGGGTTTTGATCGAGATTTGCAGAGATTAGGGTTTATCGTAGGGTTTATCGAATCGAGGTGTGGATAACGCTAAACTAATCTCATTCAGCTTTTTATATTTTTTTAATTGACCTGCAAAAGGACCGAAATACCCTTAGAATCATAACTCAACGACTATTTTCATGGGGGTTAGTATGGTAAAATGTCCAATTTCATAGATAACGGTCGATCAGTAGTAACTAAGTATCAGTAATAGAACCGTCAGTAGTAACTGTTGTTTTATACTTAACCTAATTCTAAGAAAGACCCTATCAGTACTAAATTACGAGTATAACTCATAGTCAGTAATAGTAAGTAAAACACAATTTTTAAATATATATATTGTATAAACAATTTACATATAATTTTAATACTAAAATTAATTTATTATAATCATTCCAATACTGCTAACCAAGAAGCTGAATCTTCCTACATCAAATGCTTTTGTAAAAAGGTGTGCTAGTTAATTGTCAGTATGAATTTTCTCTACTTTGATTAATTTCTTTTCATTACAATCCCTTATAAAATGAAATCTTATTTCAGTATGTTTGGTTTTTGAGTGTTTTACTGGATTATTCACAATACTAATAGCACTTTGATTATCAATAAAAATTGGAGTTTTAAGAATGGATTTACCAAAGTCTAGGAGTTGATTTTGAATCCACAGAATTTGAGCACAACAAGCAGATGCAGCTACATACTCTGCTTCAGCAGTTGATGTTGACACATTTGTTTGTTTCTTGCATTGCCATGACGCCACTCTTGATCCAAAGAATTGACATCCACCAGTAGTAGATTTTCTATCTTGACATTCACCACCATAGTCACTATCTGTGTAGGCTATTAGTTCAAATGGTGAGTCATGTGGATACCAAAGACCAAGTGAAGATCTTCCCTTCAAGTATCTGAAGATTCTTTTGACGGCCTGCAAATGAAGGTCCTTAGGTCTTGCTTGATACCTGGCACATACACGAACACTAATGGAGATTTTCGGGTAAAACATTTAACAAACGCAGCGGAACAGATTAAATCACCATAAACGAATCTTGATATTAATCATACAATTAAACTAATAAATAAATCAAGGAGATTGGATGAACATTTCATACCCTTGAAGTCTTTGATCTTGTTGAAATCGGATGGAGTTGGTGATGGATTGAAACCAAGTATTCAATAGGAATACCTCTAAAAGTAATCCACACAACACAAGCATGAACACCAATGGAGGATGCTAGTCCTTAAGTCTTGAGAGCAAAAAAGAAACAAAAGCCTTAGAAAGGTTGTGTGAAGGGGACGACCAAACAAGGAGTTAAGGGAGAGTTTATGGAGCCATTCAACACTCTTTAATGGTGCCATAATGACCCATCAATGATTTCCATAAACCATTGTTTTATTTTCACTCTAGTCCCTGGTCATTTGTTTCTTCTAGTTTGCTCACAATAAAGTTTCAATATTAACAATTAATATTAAACTTATTATATATAGGCATGTAGCTTATATAAATATATAATGTAATTACCCTAATTACATTGTATATCTTATGGTGTTAAGTGTTTAAGTGTGTGACCCTTTAGGCTCACAAACAACTAGCCATATAACTATATGTTATACGCGTGAAGCATATTTCAACAGCTCCCACTTGCGCACGTGATAACATCAAGTAGTTATACAAGCAAAGGTTGGAGTCTAGCAACCCGCCAATTCCCCTAGAAGTACATGAGGAGTTTCATAAAATCTTTGTTCAAAGTTTTTCGAGCAGTTATCCTTTTGTTACTGATACTATGTTGAATTTTAGACATGGATTAATGTCAATCTAAAATTTCAACGATTCTGTTTCTCGATCTATACACTGAAGTAGATTACCAAAACCAATCAAGATTCATCTTGATTACCTTTTGGGTGTGGTCACACATACATCTATTCAAATCATCGAGGGGCCCAGTAGTATCTAATCCACATGCGTGGAGGAACAAATTCTTTGTTGACTGCACGTGTCTGTCATATGCTTAATGACAAACCCGATAATGGTTGTTATAGCAGCCTTATTCAGGTCAGCGTTTAACCATATCAAAGTTTTCCCCTCTACATACACAAACCAACTTGCATCCCAAGTCAGAGGATAAGTGACAAAGCCTTTGTGAGATTCACTTGTGACATAAATCCATGAAGTGATTTCTCATAGGTTGGGTCAGTCCAATTGTGCATCAATATGAACAACATGTGAGTTTGATTTCATCATCCTTAGTCATACTAAGTTAATGTCATCAATGCCCTCAGATTTGTCTTAATAATATTCCCATACTTTTAATATGACAATGGACAATTTAGAATATAAAACGCAGTAAATATTCATGGATATAAACATGCAAATATAGAACACAGTAGATATTCATATAAAAACGATCATATCAAATATGTCAATTTATTCCAATAAAAATTGCTCAATGTTCCATTATCCAAATACTAAAACAGATTTACATGAAACTAATAGCTTGTCGAAGTCTAATGTTCCATTCATATTCAATATGTTTGGTACAAGACATTGAGTTCGATAAAGTGTCAGCTAGTTAGTTATCTGTTTGAACTTTAAGAGTACGAATTTCACATATCTCGATTAATCATTCGAATGTAGTGAACCTTCGTAAATAGGGTCTAGCGTCATCATGACCTATTTCAAAACTAGCATAAGTATAGCAAGTATACTTAGCTTCAGTTTGGTATCTCCATCATAACCAATGAACATATATCTAGTATTCAAAAATACTTCAATGTGTTCTGAACAGTGATCCAGTGACTCTCTCGTGGATTCTGTTGGCATTTTCTAGTAAGATCCCTTAAGGACATTACATTTAGCCTATTGCTTCTTACAACATACATGATGAATGGAATAGCCGATTCATAGGGGATTACATTCATTCGCTTCACCACATCAGGTGTGGAAGGTCCTTGAGTCTCACTCAAGTTTACATTGTGTTGTATACGAGGACTTCCTCGTTTGGGAGCATTCATTCTAAACCATTTTAGAATTTGGTCAATGTAAGCACTTTGACTTAAACCAATCAACCGCTTTGATCTATCCCAATAGATTCTTAACTTCAAGTATGTGTGTCGTATTTCTACAATCCTTCATGTCAAAACATTTCCAAGCTAGGATTTTCATCTTGTAGCCATGGTATATTGTTTCACATGAGTGACATGTCATCAACATGTATGATTTGAGAAATGACAATGCTCCCACTAGCTTTCATATATACACATGCTCAGTTTGGATTTTAGGTGAAACAAACGTTTTACTTCATCATTAACCAAATCTAATAGTCATAGTACACTACATTGGCTATAAGAATCCTAACGTCTTTAGTAACAAGCGAGAAGGTTTCATCATTGTCAATCTCGTAGAATTGAGTGTAACCTTTTGCTACTACAAGAGCTTTATAGGTGTGTATATTTTCATCCATGTCAACAGTCTTACTGTTTTGAGAAAGACCATCTGAGTTCAAAACTTGATTGTCTCTTATTGATTTCATTTTCTCATTCATAGCTTCAAGTCATTTTTCAAATTCAAAATTCGATAATGCAACTTGACAGTTAGGGGGTTCATTATGAACCTCGAAACTTTGCCCCTCAGCATCGACATAAATCTATATCGTTCAGGTGCATGAGGTGTCCTTGCGTACCTACGAATGGGAACAACATCATCCTCTGGTCCAACATCTATATGTCCAGCCTCAGTATGATATTTGCTAGTGTTACCAGAAGGTTGTGAATCTTCTCTTTGAATCTTGTCAAAGTCTATAGTGCTCCCACTTGCTTTGTGAATTGAGACTGTTCTCAAGAAACTCAGCATACCGAGCAACAACAATTTGTTTTCAGGTGGGTAGTAAAATAGTAATGAAGGTACAGTTGATAGATATGGGCTCAAGTTTGTTCGGCATGTCTCGTTCCACGAGATCTTCACAACCCCATATCTTCAAGTAAGAGAAATTAGGGACTTTCCCATGCCATATTACATATGGTGTCTTTTTAACCTCTTGGTCGGAACCATATTAAGTATTCGAGCAGCACACTTCAGTGCATGCCCCTCAAAAGGATAGAGGAAGAGTAGTAGGACTCATCATAGATCGAACCATGTCAAGCAGGGTCCGATATCTCCTTTCAGACACACCATGATCTTGTGGAGTGTATGGAGGAGAGAATTGTGAGACAATCTCACGTTGGGTTGGATGATCCTGAAACTCTTGGCTCATGTACTTTCCTCCTTGATTAGGACAGAAATCTTTTGTTGTCTTGCCGAGTTGATTTTCTACATCACCTTAGAAAGCTTTGAACATTTCAAAGATTTTATGTTTATGTTAAATCAAGTAAACATAACCATAACTACTGAAATCATCAGTGGAAGTGATAAAGTAAGTAACACCTTCCCTAGTCTTAGTTCTAAAAGGGCCATATACATCAGTATGTATGAGTCCAAGTAGATTTTTAGCTTTTTCGCCAACATGGGAGAAAAGCTTTCTTGTTATCTTTCCATAATATACAAGAGAGGCATTTAAATGATTCATAATCATTTGTTAATAAGCCCTTCGTGTTGTAGTGTCAAAACGCGTTTCTTGTTTATGTGGAAAAGATGACAATGCTTTAGGTAGATGGAATCCAAACAGTTTTGGATTCTTGAGTGCTACATTTATATATAGAACTATCGTTTGAATCTGGATCATGCATATCAATTTCAAGCATACTATTACAAGGAATAGTTATAAAATATGTTATTTTTCATAAAAGAAAATATCATAATCCATAATAGTATGAATAAATCATTATTCAACAAACGATAAAGCTAAATAATGCATAATTGACTATTGTTCAAAACAATAATTAACGCATTAGGAAGGATTGAATCACAGCTTCCATTATTTTAGCTTTATACTTTACTTTTAATCTTGCACATTTGTGTAAATGTGAGTTCCACAACTAGTGTCATGCACTCAAGATTCATTAGTAAAAGTATAGAGTTCGATAATGAAGATACCTAATGTGCTAGCCAGAACACATTTGTCCTTCATCAACTCTGCCAAGTAGGTAGGATAGTTCCTCCTTCAATGGCCGGTTTCATTTCAATGATGGCAAGAGATATCCTTTGTAGGGTGCTCCTTTTTAGCATGTGGGGGAATCGTAGGTTTGGAAAAGTAAACTAGCTTACCCTTACCTAGACTCTTTCCTTGTGCTTGCGGTTTACCTTCCCCGATTGCTAGAAAAGAATTGGGTAACCTTTGCTCAACCAGTTTTACCGTAGCATGTAATACACCAATTGTCTTCCGCATGCTATGTATTTTTAAAACTCTTTTCAAACTGGTCATAGTCCTTGGATAGTGAGGTACGAATCAAGCTCATTCCAAAAACTTGTGGCAATGGGTAACCAAGACGTTCCATTTGATCAATATAGCATTTCATATTCAAGATATAAGTGCTATTTGATTTTCATAGCCTGCTTGTAAGCGTGGAATGCTTTAACTATTTTGAACAATTCATGTTCTGCTTGTTGTTGAAATATCATTTTCAACTCGCTTATCGTGTCATATGCTGCGAGTTCCTCGAAGTTCTTTCGGATCTCGGGGTTCATGCTCACAAGCATAGGAGTAGCGACTTCTTGGTGTTCGTTAAAACGTTTCGATAAAGGCTTGACGAACAGCAGCAGAAGCATTTGTTGGAGGTGCCTCAGGTAAGGCCTCTTATAGGTGTATCAACTTGTTCTCATCTCAAAGGACAATCCTTAGAGTTCGATATCAGTCGATAAAGTTGATATTAGTCAGTTTCAGTTTTCAAGAACTGATTTTAGAGTGGAGATACTTAGGTTTTGATTTGTTGTTGTTATCTGTATAACACACAAAGTTCAAAAAATAGTATTTTCAATAATAATTTCTTTTAATCAATTAACTATCCAATTAATTTTAATTAAAAGCTAAGATCCCATTGAGCTTCTATCACCGCATCAGTTGATCTGCTAGAGATGATAGATCCAATTGGTAGGTGACGATCAACAATTGCATTACAAGTGCAACTCTTAGAGGTATGGGACTTAATGGCACCTAGTGAACAAGCATCTAGGGTCAAGTGGCATGTTTGTCGCATCTTCGCCTCGAGTCAAGGTCTCACCGTTAACTCGATTAAGTCATCCAATGTGAAATCATGTCAAAATAGATCTAGGTCTCACGCGTAGAGAATAATGACCTCGGATCTAAATTCAAACCATGTCTCACGTGAATTCAAAAATAGAAGCAAGTGATTATCAACCGATTGGATGATGTGACTTAAATTTTAGGTATGTTTAAATTTTAATTAATAAAATTTTATTAAGATATGAATGAATCATGTACTTCATTCATACCACTTCATAAGTCGTTTAATAAACGGTAAAAAAATTTAGCGATTATTAGGGGTTAAGTTTCAAATCGTATTTAAACTTAGTTTAATCTCAAAATAATTTTAGATTAAAGATTAATCATTAATGATTAACAAGTAATCATAGATGATAAAAAAAAAGTTTGGATATTTTAATGTTTGTGTCTAAAATCATATTTTAATTGTTTTATTACCTGTATCTAATATAAAAGAAAACAACCACAAACATAAATAAAACATGCAACAAATTTTGTGCAAACCTCGACCGATGAAATCCTAGGTTCGGTCACGTGAGTCATCACGACGGACCAAAAGGTCAAACTAGGGGACGGGCCAACATGAACCCAAACGGGCCTACATAAATCCAATGGGCTCCCACTTGCCCTCATGACATTCATGGGCAAGTAGAAACAACCAATTGTGAAAAAATACATTCTGCCAGAAAATTCAGACTGACTTCAAGGCCCGAAAAGTCACTGAAGGAATCTTCGGTGGTCTTCCCCGCCTTCTGTAAAGTTGTACGTATCTGAGTTGCGGAACTTTTGGCTGTGGTTTCAGGTCCAACGAAATAGCCAATCTCTGGGAAAGTCTGTTTTCGTGCAGCTGCGCATGAGGTGCCGAAAATTGTTGTTTTGTCCTCATTTTCTCTCCATCTTTGGTCAACAAATTACAACATACAAAGAAATAGAATACAACTATTCTAGTTACTTTTACAATGAAATTTGCCCCAAAACATGGCACCAAAAATAAAAGAAAAAATTGAAACAAATTTACAACAATTTAAGCAAAAAACACGGCTTTTCCCAAATCAACCAAAACAACCAAACAATCAACACATTCATTCACAAAGGTCTAGGCTTTCATCGGCAAAAATACATGTTTTGCCATATCAAAAACAAAATTAAACTAGTAATTCCAAGCCAAATAATCAAAAAATTCAATAAACTAGATTAATTTTTTGATGTGATTTTGTAATAAATGGCAATTGGGTTCCAAAAATACAAGTTTTAACCCACTTTTTAATTAAAAAACCGAAAATTAAATTAAAAAACCCTACGGTTTTTTTCTTGTCCGATCGGAAGGTTCTTTTTACATCAAAAAAGATTGATTTTTGCCACTTTTCACAAAATCTAGCTAATTATATGATTAATATAATGACTCGTGATACCACTAATGGAGATTTTCGGGTAAAACATTTAACAAATGCAGCGGAAAAGATTAAATAACCATAAACGGATCTTGATATTAATCATACAATTAAACTAATAAATAAATCAAAGAGATTGGATGAACATTTCATACCCTTGAAGTCTTTGATCTTGTTGAAATCGGATGGAGTTGGTGATGGATTGAAACCAAGTATTCAATAGGAATACCTCTAAAAGTAATCCACACAACACAAGCAAGAACACCAATGGAGGATGCTAGTCCTTAAGTCCTGAGAGCAAAAAAGAAACAATAACCTTAGAAAGGTTGTGTGAAGGGGACGGCCAAACAAAGAGTCAAGGGAGAGTTTATGGAGCCATTCAACACTCTTTAATGGTGCCATAATGACCCATCAATGATTTCCATAAACCATTGTTTTATTTTCACTCTAGTCCCTTGTCATTTGTTTCTTCTAGTTTGCTCACAATAAAGTTTCAATATTAACAATTAATATTAAACTTATTATATATAGGCATGTAGCTTATATAAATATATAATGTAATTACCCTAATTACATTGTATATCTTATGGTGTTAAGTGTTTAAGTGTGTGACCCTTTAGGCTCACAAACAACTAGCCATATAACTATATGTTATACGCGTGAAGCATATTCCAACAAACAATATACATAATGTCAGGTCTTGATGCATTTAATACATTAAAGAACCTATCATTGATCTATATAGATGTTCATCTACATCCTCCCCCTCAACATCACGATGTAGGTGTTTATGAGGTTCCATTGGAGTGCTTGCACTTTTGCAGTCTTTCATTGCAAACTTCTCTAAGATGTCTCTGACATATTGTGATTGATTAATTAGGATACCATCTGATCTTTGATTGATTTTGGAGTCCAAGGAAGAAGTTCATTGTGTCACACCCCGCCAAAAATGAGTTTTACTTCATTTAAAATGTTTTGCGGAAGAACGAGGGTGTAACGTTCATGACAACATAGCAAAAATTAAGTAAACAAACAACCACACAATAATGAAAATAAAAGATTGTTTCACTTTCCAAAAGTAGAAAGTTTCCAAAAATAGTAAGTTTCCTAAAATAGAAATTGTTTTGAAATGAAATGATTGTTCGTAAACTTAATGTTTTAATCATGGCTCACGACAATCCCAATGCTCATATCCTCCAAACTCCACTGCACCTAATTACCTGGAAAAACATAAATAGTAAAAGGGTCAACAATAATGTTGAGTGAATCCACAGGGTTAAAGTAAAGAGTAAAGTAACGTAAAGTGTTTTGCTACTCAAAATGTTTGTTATGAAAATGGTTTATGACTGAAAATCTATAAGGTTCAACACTCATATGATATGAGTAGTAAGATGTTTAGTGTAGTTGTAGAATATCTGCAACTACAAGTTATGTTTATGAAAAAGTGTTGAACAAAGTGTTATGCTTGACATCGCATGAACTGTTATCCCCAACAGGTAGCTAGTCTATTGAGTTAATATACCAACCCCTAAGTCCACAATCAACACTTCAACTCCAGTATGTTATGTTATTTTTTGGATATACACTCCCGGAGATGTCTTGGATAAACCAAGTAATGATCAACGTTTGTTGGGAGGATGAGTGACGGCCAATAGTACTATCTGCATATCCATGGTCTAGATCCACTAGTTAATGATTGCTGGCAACCTTAGTCTGGTATAATAATTGTTTGTCATGCCAACGCGATAATGAAAAGGTAACGATGTTGTACAGTCATAGTAAAATAGTAGCAGTTGTGTTTATGTTTTCCACCCCAAAGTTTATAAAACAGTAAAAGTAGTAAAGGGGTCTGTGGACTGACCTGGCAAAGCTTAGCGACATAGAACTTAGGACAGAGGAATCCTTTGGAGACTCCTAGCTTCCTAAATGATTTAACTCATGATTAGACTAAGCTAACACATGTGATTCTATATACGTTATAAGTTAAATGATATGCTGGCTAGGCCGAAACCCTAATGGTTCGGTTCTAGATCGGTCTAGTTCGAGTCTAGGTCGAGTTTTGTGTCTAGATTAGGTATAGTTCGAATCTAGGGTTCTAGATCTAGGGTTTTAGCATGAACAAGTCGAGATCTAGGGTTCACGAATCTAAACAATCAAAAATCAATCAATAACAAGTGAGCAAATCAACAAAACATGTACACAATCGACATATACATGCAAGCATGCTACGGGTTTAAGGGCAAAGACGTATGCCGAGACCATATGGCCTTGGCCATGGTCTCGGGTTCGAGTTTAGGGACCGAATAAACAAGAAAACAAATGAAAATCATATGGGGAATCGGTATACCTTGCGATCGGATCAAGAAACGAATGAAGATGCTCGAGTGGAGTTTGGGATCGACGAAGATGATGATGATGGTGTTGCTTGCAGCCGGGATCAAAAAAGGGTAAATGAATTCGGTAATGGTGTTTAAATAGGGTAGAATTAGGGTTTTTGGTGCAAGTGTTTGAGTCTAATAAGAACTCTTTCAAATGAGATGGGGATAAGATCAAGCAAATCAAAAGGAAAAGAGATAGGCTTCACCACACTTGGTGGTTCGGCCGTTCAAGGGTCACGAGCAAGGTCTAGGAAGCCGGCCACATTTGATGGTCGGTCTAGACTTGGTGTTGGTTTAGACGGTTCCTTCAATTCGAGTCACGTTTATTTAATGTGTTACGTTTATTGTTTTACCGAGAACGTTATTGTTTTAGAAATGTTTTAGCTCAAAAGTGTCACCATAAGTAAATAATAATGTTGTGTTGACTAAAATAATCAAACACTAATGTATGGTGTAAAAATATGTATGTTTGTTGTGTGCTAGGAATGCCAAAAATAGAAATGTCTAAAAATAGAAACTTTCTAAATAAGGAAAGTTCTAGAAATGAAATGAAGTTACATACCAGAAATATCGAGTTGTCACATTCTCCCCTGGTTGAAGAAATTTCGTCCCGAAATTTAAGACGAATCACGAACAGGAGAGACAATGAGAAAAAGATGAGGATATTTCTTTCGCATCTGGTCCTCACGTTCCCACGTGAATTCAGGACCTCTTTTGGAGTTCCACCTGACTTTAACAATTTTGATCTTGCTTCTTCGCAATTTTTGCTCTTTCCAGTCAGATATCTCGATTGGTTCTTCAGTGAAATGGAGTTTGTCGACGATGAGAATTTCCTCAGCAGGAACGATAAGCGAAGGATCATGAATAAACTTCTTCAGATTAGAAACATGAAAAGTGTTGTGAACACTGTTGAGCTCTTTAGGAAGACGAAGGTGGTAAGCAACAGCACCGATTCTTTCAAGAATCTCGAATGGTCCAACATAACGAGGACTGAGTTTTCCCTTCTTGCCAAAATGTACAACACATTTCCAAGGTGCTACTTTTAGCAAAACGTGGTCGCCAACAGCGAACTCTAAAGGCTTTCGACGATTATCAGCATAACACTTTTGTCGGTCTCTTGCAGCCTTGATGCGATCTTTGATCTTAAAAATCTTGTCAGTCGTTTCTTGTAGAATCTCAGGACCAGTAATCTGACGATCACCAATTTCAATCCAACAAAGTGGCGAACGACACTTTCTTCCATAAAGGGCTTCAAACGGTGCGGCCTTAATAGTTGTATGATAACAATTATTGTACGAGAACTCAGCTAAAGGGAGATGAGTATCCCAACTTCCACCAAAATCAATAACACATGCTCTCAGCATGTCTTCCAAAGTTTGAATTGTTCTTTCAGTCTGACCATCGGTTTGGGGATGATAGGCAGTACTCATATCGAGACGAGTACCGAGAGATTTTTGCAATGATTGCCAAAAACGAGATGTAAAACGACTATCACGATCAGAGATGATCGCGACTGGCACACCATGCCGAGATATGACTTCCTTTAAATAAATTTTTGTTAACATCTCCATTTGATCAGTTTCTTTAATAGGAATGAAATGAGCTCATTTGGTCAATCGATAAACAATTACCCAAATTGTATCATGACCATTAGATGTTCGAGGCAATTTAGTTATGAAATCCATAGAGATTTCTTCCCATTTCCATTCAGGGATCTCTGGCTGTTGTAGAAGACCGGAAGGCTTCTGATTCTCTGCTTTCACTCTGGCACAAGTTAAACATTTGCTGACATAAACCGCGATCTCTTTCTTCATATTTGGCCACCAATATAACTCTTTGACATCTTTATACATCTTGTCAGCACCAGGATGAATTGAATATTTGGATCGGTGAGCTTCATTCAAGATGACATTGCGAACACTTCCATGATTAGGAACCCATAAACGATCCATGAAATAAAGAGTTCCATCCACCTTTGCTTCTAACTACTTCTCCATACCACGCAAAGCTTCACTTTTGATGTTCTCTACCTTTAAGGCTTCAGTTTGGAATTCATGAACTTGGGAAGATAGATTAGAACGAACAGAGATTGGAAGGGCTCGAACACGACGAGGTTTAGGTTGCTCTTTCCGACTTAAGGCATCAGCTACCACATTAGCCTTACCTGGATGATACTTAATCTCACATGCATAGTCATTCATCAACTCTATCCATCTACGCTGTCTCATGTTGAGATCTTTCTGATTGAAGATATGTTGTAAACTCTTGTGATCGGTAAATATTGTGCACTTGGTACCGTAGAGGTAATGTCTCCAAATCTTCAATGCGAATATAACGCCACCCAACTCAAGATCATGAGTTGTATAATTCTTCTCGTGGTTCTTCAGTTGTCGAGAGGCATAGGCGATCACTTTGTCATGTTGCATCAATACACAACCTAGCCCTTGGTGCGAAGCATCACAGTACACCACAAAATTATCGATTCCTTCAGGAAGAGATAGAATAGGAGCAGAACATAATTTAGATTTTAGAGATTGGAAGGCTCATTCTTGCTTTTCACCCCAGACGAATTTCTCATCCTTATGTGTTAACACCGTTAAATCCTTTGCAATCTTCGAGAAATTTTCTATGAACCTTCTATAATAACCAGAAAGACCAAGGAATTGTCTTACTTCAGTTGGGGTCTTTGGAGCTTACCAATTCTTTATAGCTTCTATCTTTGCAGGATCAACGTGAATACCTTCTTCGTTGATAATATGACCCAGAAATTGGACTTCACGCAACCAAAATTCACACTTGGACAACTTGGCGTACAACTTCTCCTTCTCCAACAACTCAAGAATGATTCTTAAGTGCTCTTCATGCTCTTCTCTCGAATGCGAATAGACAAGAATATCATCTATGAAGACGATAACGAATTTGTCGAGATATTGCTTGCACACTCTGTTCATGAGATCCATAAACACAGCATGTGCATTGGTCAAACCAAATGGCATTACCAAGAATTCATAATGACCATAGCGAGTTCTAAAAGCAGTTTTGGGCACATCTTCATCACGAACTTTTAACTGATGGTAGCCAGAACGAAGATCGATTTTGGAATAGAAACTCGATCCTTGGAGTTGATCGAATAGATCATCAATACGGGGAAGAGGATATCGATTCTTAATTGTTACTTTGTTCAATTCACGATAGTCAATGCACATTCTCATTGAACCATCTTTCTTTTTAACGAAGAGGACCAGAGCTCCCCAGGGCGAGAAACTCGGTCGAATGAAACCAAGATCAAGAAGTTCTTGTAATTGTGATGAAAGTTCTTGCATTTCAGACGGTGCAAGATGATAAGGATAACGCGCAATAGGTGCGGCTTCTGGGATCAGATCAATACGAAATTCGACTTGTCTCTGAGGCGGCAATCCAGGCAATTCACTAGGAAATACACCAGGAAAATCACGAACGATAGGAATGTCCTCAATCTTATGATCCTTGGATTTTGTGTCAACGACATGAGCAAGAAAGGCTTGGCATCCTTTAAGAAGATATTTTTGAGCTTTCATAGAAGTTATGATTTTTATGTTTTTGTTTCTTTGTTCACCTTGAATTATTAAAGTTTCTGTTTTGGATAAGGGAATTCGGATTTGTTTGGTGTAACATATTATTTCAGCACGGTTTTTAGACAACCAATCCATCCCTATGACGATATCAAAACTACCTAGCTCTACAGGCACAAGGTCTATATCGAAAATGTGATCATCTAGGTCAAGCTTACAACCTTTAAAAACTTCACTAGACCTAACAATTTTGCCATTCGCTAACTCGATTTCACAATTAACTTTCAAAGGATCATGATTCAAATTTAAGAAACTTTTAAAGTCGGTCGATACGAAACTCAAGTCGGCTCCCGAATCAAATAATATAGAAGCAAAATGATTGTTGACGATAAACGTACCAGTGACGGTATCAGGATTTTCACGAGCTTCTTGAGCATTCATAACAAATGCACGACCACGACCATTTTGACGATCATTGTTATTGTTGGCATTGCGATTGTTGTTGCGATTGTTATTACGATTGCCATTGTTGTTGTTGTTGCCATTCTGGTTGTTGTTGTTCTGAAGCTTAGGGCAACGATTACGATAGTGGTTACGATCACCACACTCGTAGTAGACAGGGTTCTTAGGAGGATTGTTAGACGAACACTTTCTGAAATTATGACCCCAGCGGTCACACTTGAAGCACTTCTCACACTGACCATCATGATGCCAGTTACATCTGCTACAAAGGGGCTTGCTTCCAGCATAAGACTTAGAATCTGAATTAGACTGATTGTTGTTCTGATTAGAGGCAACATAATTATTAGTCTTTTGATACTTGTTCCCTTTGTGATCACGCTTGTTGTCGTAGGAACGCTTTCCATTTTCATTGCTCACATTATCAGAAGATTTGCTAGACACCACTAGCTTGTCTTTGAACGATCCACTTCTCATTGCATCATCAGTCAACCTTGTTGCACGATTCACAGCATCTTCGAATGTTGTCGGTTCAGAAGCAATAACATGAGTACGAATAAGATCATGAGGACCTTGAAGATACCTCTCAATACGCTTGAATTTAGGAGAAACCGTATGAGGAACGAGACGAGCGAGTTCTTGGAACTTAGTCGTGTAGGTAACAATATCAGATCCAACCATGGACAGATTTCCATAGTTCCACTTCAACTTTCTGTAGCTCTCTCCTTGGACAAAACTTCTTAGTTAACTGATTCTTGAACGTATCCCAAGTCATAGCATCAATAGTTGCACGACCTAAGACTTGCACTTGAGAATTCCACCAAGGCAACGCTTCCTTGGAACGTGTACTAGCAGCAAATTTTGTCATATTCTCAGGGGCTCATTGGATGACACTGAAAATGGATTCCACCTTCTCAATCCAGTGGATGATAGCAATAGCACCTTCAGATCCAGAGTAGGTCGGAGGATGACAGGATGTAAAAGTCTTAAATGACTGACCTTGACGATTGGGATTTGAAGTTTAAACAAATAAGGAAAGAAAATGAACAATAGGTTAAAATAAAATGGAAATAAATGAATCTTCTTTCGTGGAGTCGAATGATATACCGTTGTTTCCCACATTAGATGCACCAGCGGCATTTCCTCTTGCAGCGTTCATTTGAGCCATTGCTTCATCGATTCGGCATTCCACCATTTGTTCGACAGTCTCAGCATTTCCTCCTCGAGCCATTGATGAATTGCTGATACAAATAATACGATTTAAATAAAGAAATTAGAAAAGAATAATATAGGAGGACTATAAAGGAAATATATACTTATAATAAGGATCAAAGAAAAGATATTCAATATACGTAATAGTAGTAGTAGACGTGGATATAAATAGTCGTAAATATAGTAGTAGTAGTAGTAGTAGTAGAGACGTATAGAAAATAAAATTTATAAGAACAATAGAAGTTACTAAAATATCACTTTTATTAAACACATTCCTAATACATAATAGTTTTAAAATTTGGGCACATACGCCAATACTAAAGAAACAAAAATACTAAAATAGCTAAACATAAAACCTAAATACAGTAATAGAAAACAAATATAGACGGTATGTAGACGACTAATCATCTACCTCTGGCTCAGAGTCTTCCATAGGCTCTGACTCTTCTTCTGCTTCTTCCTCTGGTTCTGATTCTTCTTCTGGCTCAGAGTCTTCTTCAAGCTCTGATTCTGATATCACTTCTGGCTCTGGTTCTCGACGTCGTGGAGTTCTTGGAGCAACATCACGCTTTGGCTTAGCAGGCGAACATAGATAAATAAGGCCGCCCTCACGCTTACGATAGACAATAGGACGCTGACCACGAGCTGGAGTAGGAGGACCATTAGGAATAATATGAAAGGGACGTCTTCTTGGGCGACGATGCCATGGGACAACAGGAGGTTGTACCACTGCTGGCACTGGAGCAACAGGCACTGGGACTACTGGGACAGCAGCACAACGATCACTATCAGAATCAGACGAAATATCGAGGACACTAGCAAGCGACATTCTACTAAACACGACGCATAAAAATTTATTAGATTATGAAAACTTAAGGCTCGCTGACGAATACTAACTATAACACTAAGGCAATACTAACTAGGGCAAATGTTCTAAACTAAGAACAATGGAATTTCAGGATATGAGACTGAGCGTGCCATGATTATTTTGATTTTATAAAAGTGCTTGTTTTTCCCAAAAATCTTTTGTAGTTATAGACTAGGCTTGCTAATTCACTATAACTTAAGCTCTGATACCACTCTGTCACACCCCGCCAAAAATGAGTTTTACTTCATTTAAAATGTTTTGTGGAAGAACGAGGGTGTAACGTTCATGACAACATAGCAAAAATTAAGTAAACAAACAACCACACAATAATGAAAATAAAAGATTGTTTCACTTTCCAAAAGTAGAAAGTTTCCAAAAATAGTAAGTTTCCTAAAATAGAAATTGTTTTGAAATGAAATGAGTGTTCGTAAACTTAATGTTTTAATCATGGCTCACGACAATCCCAATGCTCATATCCTCCAAACTCCACTGCACCTAATTACCTGGAAAAACATAAATAGTAAAAGGGTCAACAATAATGTTGAGTGAATCCACAGGGTTAAAGTAAAGAGTAAAGTAAGGTAAAGTGTTTTGCTACTCAAAATGTTTGTTTTGAAAATGGTTTATGACTGAAAATGTATAAGGTTCACTCATATGATATGAGTAGTAAGTATGAAATGTTTAGTGTAGTTGTAGAATATCTACAACTACTAGTTATGTTTATGAAAAAGTGTTGAACAAAGTGTTATGTTTGACATCGCATGAACTGTTATCCCCAACAGGTAACTAGTCTATTGAGTTAATATACCAACCCCTAAGTCCACAATCAACACTTCAACTCTAGTATGTTATGTTATTTTATGGATATACACTCCCGGAGATGTCTTGGATAAACCAAGTAATGATCAACGTTTGTTGGGAGGATGAGTGTCAGCCAATAGTACTATCTACATATCAATGGTCTAGATCCACTAGTTAATGATTACTGACAACCTTAGTCCGGTATAATAATTGTTTGTCATGCCAACGTGATAATGAAAAGGTAACGATTTTGTACACTCATAGTAAAATAGTAGCAGTTGTGTTTATGTTTTCCACCCCAAAGTTTATAAAACAGTAAAACTAGTAAAGGGGTCTGTGGACTGACCTGGCAAAGCTTAGCGACACAGAACTTAGGACAGAGGAATCCTTTGGAGACTCCTAGCTTCCTAAATGATTTAACTAATGATTAGACTAAGCTAACACAGGCGATTCTATATACGTTATAAGTTAAATGATATGCATTTCATGTTATGTTTTATGTTTTGTGACATCGACTGAATTTGGGTTATTGGACCTTAATAGGTCGAAATGAAATGAAATGAAATGGACTTCGAAATGAAATGAAATGAAATGGGCTTGGGTTAGGCTTATTGGGCCTAGATTGGGCCTATTGGCCTAATGGGCTTAATGGGCTTAAATGGACTTAATGGACCACCAGGTTGGGCCACTTGGGCCTCTTATTGGGCTTAGGTCCACTTAGATTGGGCCATGGATTGGGCTTGGCCCAATTGCGTTCGGTTTGGTTATGAATGGGCAAAAGGTTTGGGCTTTGGTCCAAATGGGCTTGGATACTAATGGGCCAACTAAAGTTTGGGCCCGATGGACTAAAGTAGATCGATATGGGCCAAGTACGGGCCTTGGCCCGATTGGGTATTCGGGTTTGGGTTGATCGGTTGGGTCAAGATCTGGCCTTGACCCGGTTTGACTTATTGGTCAACATTGGTCAAAATTAGTCAACAAAAGTCAACTAGGGTTTCTAGATTTTGGTTAGGGTTTAGGGTATGATACAATTCGGTCAACCTAAGTCAACTATGGTCACTCTAGGTCAAACTAGGCTCGGTTTGGTAGCAATTCGGTTAGGGTTGGCCGGTTAGGCCGAAACCCTAATGGTTCGGTTCTAGATCGGTCTAGTTCGATTCTAGGTCGAGTTTTGTGTCTAGATTAGGTATAGTTCAAATCTAGGGTTCTAGATCTAGGGTTTTAGCATGAACAAGTCGAGATCTAGGGTTCACGAATCTAAACAATCAAAAATCAATCAATAACAAGTGAGCAAATCAACAAAACATGTACACAATCGACATATACATGCAAGCATGCTACGGGTTTAAGGGCAAAGACGTATGCCGAGACCATATGGCCTTGGCCATGGTCTCGGGTTTGAGTTTAGGGACCGAATAAACAAGAAAACAAATGAAAATCATATGGGGAATCGGTATACCTTGCGATCGGATCAAGAAACGAATGAAGATGCTCTAGTGGAGCTTGGGATCGACGAAGATGATGATGATGGTGTTGGTTGCGGCCGGGATCAACAAAAGGGTAAATGAATTCGGTAATGGTGTTTAAATAGGGTAGAATTAGGGTTTTTGGTGCAAGTGTTTGAGTCTAATAAGAACTCTTTCAAATGAGATGGGGATAAGATCAAGCAAATCAAAAGGAAAAGAGATAGGCTTCACCACACTTGGTGGTCGGCCGTTCAAGGGTCACGAGCAAGGTCTAGGAGGCCGGCCACATTTGATGGTCGGTCTAGACTTGGTGTTGGTTTAGACGGTTCCTTCAATTCGAGTCACGTTGACGGTTCCTTCAATTCGAGTCACGTTTATTTAATGTGTTACGTTTATTGTTTTACCGAGAACGCTATTGTTTTAGAAATGTTTTAGCTCAAAAGTGTCACCATAAGGAAATAATAATGTTGGGTTGACTAAAATAATCAAACACTAACGTATGGTGTAAAAATATGTATGTTTGTTGTGTGCTAGGAATGCCAAAAGTAGAAATGTCTAAAAATAGAAACTTTCTAAATAAGGAAAGTTCTAGAAATGAAATGAAGTTACATACCAAAAATATCGAGTTGTCACACATTGGACCCATTGAGCTCATCTTGAATTTGATCTGCATTAATTCTTGAAACTCTTTGCACAGTTGATCATTTGTTGATCCAAAGATGATATCATCTACATATATCTAGACCAGTAATATATCATCTTTGACTTTTCTTGTGAACAGAGTTTTGTCAATTGCACCTCTTTTGAAGTTGTTCTTCAATAAATATGATGATAATGTATCATACCAAGCTCTTGGTGCCTGATGAAGGCCATATAGAGCTTTGTCTAATTTGTACACATAGTCATCATGTTCAGGATCTTCAAATCCTGGAGGTTGACAAACATAGACTTCTTCTTCAATTTTCCCATACAAGAATGCACTTTTAACATCCATTTGATAGACTTTAATTTTCTTGAATGAAGCATATGCCAGAAAGATCCTTATTGCTTCAATTCTTGCAACAGGGGCATACACCTCATCATAGTCTATTCCTTCTTCTTGAGTGTATGATTGGGCTACAAGTCTGGCTTTGTTTTTTTATCACTATACCTCTTTCATATTTCTTGTTTCTAAAGATCCATCTTGTGCCTATGGCTCTTTATCCTTTTGGTAGAGGTACAAGTGTCCAGACAACTTGTAATTTGAATCGGAGAAGTTCTTCTTGCATTGCTATAATCCAATTGGAATCTTTCATTGGTTGTTGAATCTTTTTAGGTTCCTCCTGTGATAGAAAACATTCAAACATACATTCATTTGAGATTAGACTTATATTACAGATGTTTGAATTTAGAATTGAATTAAATTTGCTTCTAGTCTGCATGTTTGAGTTTACATCACTTAGAACTAAGTCTAAAGGATGATTCTTTTCTGCTCTGATACCAGAGTTGTTACTGGTATCAAGATTGCTAGGGTTATCTGAGTTACTACTGTCCTCAGTATTAACTGTGGAATCAGAATTAACTAGAATATATTTCATTGTGTCTTGACTACAATTGAATGATGATGATCCTCCTTGTTGGCTTTGATTGTTTGATACTCCTGCATTACAATCATAATTAACATCAAAAGATTTGGTTAGATTATCAATGTTAAATAACCAATCTAGACCATTTCCCTGTTCATTCATTAGATTTTCATTGAAGGATACATTCACACTTTCTTCAATGATCCTAAGCCTTTTGTTGAATACTCTGTATTATTTGCTTTGAGTTGAGTATCCTACAAAGATACCATCATCTGATTTGCAGTCAAACTTACCAGTTAGTTCTCTTGTAATTAAAATTGTACAAGGACAACCAAATGATTTTAGAAAACTTATTGAAGGTTTTCTTTTATTAAAAAGTTCATAAGGTGTTTTAAAATGAGGCTTAACTATTAATACTCTGTTTTGAACAAAACAAGCAGTATTAACAGATTCAGCCCAAAAAGTTATTGGTAAGTTTGAGTCTGCAAGCACGGATCTGGCTGCTTCAACGATTGTTCTATTTCTTCTTTCAGCTACACCATTTTGTTGTGGAGTTCTTAGTGAGCTGTACTGCCTGTCAATACCTTTAAGATCACAAAAAGTAATTAAGTTAGCATTTTTAAACTCTGTGCCATTATCACATCAAACGGCTTTCACTTTGAGATCTCTTGTGTTTTCCAGTTTGACTATCAGATTCTTTATGATTTCACTTGTTTCATCTTTGGTCCTAAGAAAGAAAACCCAAGTATACCTGGAAAAATCATCAGTAATAACAAGACAGTATTGTTTCTTTCCAATACTCATTACATTTGTAGGTCCAAATAGGTCCATATGTAAAAGCTGCAAAGGGTTAGAAATAGAATTAATTGATTTGGAATTATGAGAAGTTTTGTGTTGTTCACCTTTCAGGCATGCAACACAATGATGATCACACATGAATTCCGTTTATGGTAAGCCAACTACCAAATTCTTTTTGACTAAATTATTCATATTTTTAAAATTTGTGTGACACATCCTTCTATGCCAGAGTTCTGATTCATTTGTGTTTGCCTTGGATATAAAACAGTTGATCTCATTTGAAGAAATGAGTTCTCCCCCTATATCCAGGCAATACACATTATTTCTCCTTGGTGTTCTTAACGCAATAAATTTTTCATCTAAAATAAAGTCAGGAGAAAGAATGATGCACTCTATATCTGTAAAAATAATTTTGTTTTTTTTATCACATACTTGAGACACTAAGCAGATTGTATTTAAGCTCAACAACATAAAATACATCATCAAAAGTAATCTTACCATTTGATATTGTACCTTTACATGTAATCCTACCACCTCTTGGATTTTCACCAAAAGCAACATATCCACCTTCGAAGGACTTGAAATCTCTAAGAATTTGAAGATTTCCAGTCATGTGCCTAGAGCATCCACTATCAATGTGTCATGTTCTTCCTTCTTCAGGGATCTGAATGCTCTGCACAAAAAGTAAATGGATTAGTTAATTTTGGGAACCCAAGCTTGTTTTGTCTTGGGTTCATCCTTTGAAGAGTAAGATTTACGAATTGTATGAGCTTTGAATGCAGGTTCGGTTTTCATTCGTTGTTTATTACTGTTGTTTTGTGTTACTACTGACGTAGGTTTATACCCATAATTTTTGGCTTTTGAGTATTTTACTACTGATGGACCAGTAGTATTTGAGTAATGTGAGTTTTTAGCATAATTAGTAGTATTATGGTAATTGTATCCGACAGCATTGTAATTAGGGTTTTTACCAGTAGTAAACCTGTAATAGTTACTACTGATATTTGAAAAGTTTGAGTATCTTGGAAATTGATTTGGTTTTCCATTATTGTTGAAATAATTACTCCTTTTAGGACTTCCATGCCTGATATTTTGCACAAATCTTTGTGCAGTTCTTCCAAATTTAGGAATTTCAAAATGTTGATTTTTAATTTGTTTAACTTCTTCAATTTGTTTTAATTTCAATTCTTTTAATTTTTCTTTGTTTTCTTTGAATTCCATAAATTCTTTGCAGTTAATTGGATTGTAGTGACAATCCTTTGCTAAGTGATTAACTTTGTTGCAAATTAAACATGTTAATTTTGTTGTTTTAGCACTTTCAAGCTTTCTTTGTTCTTTTTACTGATTTAAGTTTCTTTGATTTCCCCTTCTTAAAATAGTTGGTATATTTTCTGAATTATATTTGGGGAATTCAGTTTGGCTTTGTGTGGTATGAAAACTTGTATCAGTTGATTTAATTGTTTGTTCATCATCAGATGAATCATTACTTGTTTCAGTTTGACTTTCTAATTTTAATTCATCTAAGATTCTTTCTGAACTTGATTTGAGTGGAGGAATAAAATTAGTTGGAGGTGGGACTGCATTATATCCAACACCATGAATACCTTTCTCAGTGGTTTAATTGCTGGTTAATTTATCAATTATTTTAGAACTTCTTTCAAATTTTTTAATAGTTAATTTATTTTGTTCTAATTCCAACTGACATTCTTCTAATTTGATTAAAGTTTCTTTTAATTTTAACTCAGCATGTTCTTTATCATAAGTTGTTTGTAATAATTCGTCTTTTATTTTTTGATCAGTTATTTTATAAATTTTGATTTGATTTTCAAGATCAGCAATACACCCATTAAATTCAATTCTTCTATTTCTGTTTAAAATCATCTCATCAAGAGTTTCTTCATTTAGTTTTTCTAATTCTTTATATGCTTTAATGCATGCAGGAGTACAAGATTTAGAATGTACCTCAGTAGTAGAATTAGTGAAGGCCATAAGAACTTGGTTTTGAGCATGTTCCTCTGCTTGAAAGCTCTAGTCATAATCTTGACCCTCTTGAGATACTAATGCAGTTGAGAAATATTACAGTTGTAGCATTTGACTTTGGTTTTGTCAAATCCAGCACGATCACCTTTATTGAAGGTCAGATTTTGTCTACCAGTTCTTTTGAGAAATATTTTAGTTCTCAAACTCAGCATTGCCATCTGCCATTTGATGTCCATCTCTTCCAGATCATCAGGATTGATTTATTCCAGATCTTCACTAATCAATGTAGTGTGTACATGACTAGTAAAGAATGATTCTCTTGCTGCATCTTCAGTTTCTACATTCTTTCCAATTGCAGCATCCTGACATGTACCTGTACTAGACACAAAAGCAGCATTGTTTGAAGGTACATTAGGAGTTTTATTACTTACCTCAGATTCAAATACTCTTAGTTCGTTGCACAATTCATCAAGCTCCTTCTCTTCCAAAGCATCCCCTTGTTTGTATATAACAGTATACATAGACCATTCTTCACCAAGAGATCTGAGAAACTTTCTGTTGACATCATAATTGTCTGGTTTAACTCCAACTTGATTGAGGCCACCAATAAGTTTATTGAATCGATCAAAAACTTGTGACAATGATTCATTCTTCTGTCCTTTGAAGTTTTCAAAGTCTTGCTTTAGGACAGACTTCATGTTTCTCTTGGTACTCTTGGTACCAACAATTCTTTTCTCCAGTGCCTGCCACAACTTCTTAGCATCATCATATTCAACAAATAAATGTTCATAGTCATTGGGAATAGCAAGCAAGAGAGTGCTTAAGGCTTTTAGTTTGATTCCTCTGTCTTTCTTCTTCTTATCACTTTTGAGTTTGTCAGATTCAGTTGATGTGCTTGTGATTTGAGTTTGAATAGTTTTGTTGCCTTCTATCACAACTTCCCACATAGAATAATCAGTAATAAGCATGTACTGCTTGATTCTGTTTTTCCACATCCCAAAATTGTTGGGAGTGAGAATTGGGATTTTGTTTGCCTGTGTGCTTTCATTGTTATCAGACATGATTAAAATTTTTGTTTCGAAAATATGAATCTTTTTGATGTTCTTAATTCGTAGATCTAGAACCTTAATGCTCTGATACCACTTGTCAGGATCGAATAACTCAAACAAGTTATTGAATCACAGATCTACTAACAAAGAGAAGTTAAAGCGGATTAACACTCTTGTTATTTGATTAAGAACAATGTAAACTGTAAATCGAATAAGAATAAACAAGAACACAGTTTATCACAAAAAGCTTCAATGTATATTAATTATCGATCAATACACACATACGTTTACAATTCGTAAGGAACTATATATAATAGTCCTTGAAGCCTAACACTTTAACCTAGTTATTCTAGGAAACGATTACAATTGAATTACAAAAAGATAAACATTCTATAACTAATTCTACGAAGATCTAGGACGCAATCTAAACCATATATGAACATTAGTAGTATTTGCACCCATCAGTAGTAGATCACTCGTCAGTAGTATCTTTGTAATTCTACCCCATCAATAGTAAGTCTTGTTATCATCATTAAGACTTAACCAGTACTAACTGCAGCATCAATATTGACTTGTTTATTTCCCAACAACTTTAATTTCACTAAATTGGATAATTAATAAAAATAAAATAAAATTGTTGAAATTACTCACTGCAATCTTTTTGAGATTGATCTTGACTTTGGATGTAACTATGAAAATGGCTAGTTGAGGAACATAATGTCCTCCATAACTTTCGCATGTAATGTAAAAGTTCTGATGTGGTAAAGTAATCAGATCACCGCATGGCTTCTGGAAGAGAGGGTGAAATTTGATTGGAGAGTAATTTTCTTATTATTTTTAAACAAAATAAGAAGGTATATACACCACAAACATGCATATATCCATTCTAGCACCACAACATACATATAACTAGATGCGGTCCCTGATGTGGTAAAGTAATCACATAACCACATGACGTTTGGAAGAGATAATGGATGTTGATTGAGGGTTGGTTAAGAGAATGAGAAGATTGAGGGTGAATGAGAAGGAATTAATAAGGAGAGAATATGGTGTATGCCTTCAATGGAGAATTTGATGAGAAGTAGGAATATAAGGAGCCACATAAGTTGCACAAACGTATAATTGCATTCAAGCCAATAATCGAATTCTATTGTCTAATTGCACAAACGTATACACTTAAATGTACGAAATCAATTTTGGAACTTAATTTGAAACTCAATTTATCACATGGTAATTAATGCAACTTCAATTTTGAAACTCAATTTTTATATATACGAGATAGCATGGCCCATGCGATGTACGGAGTTTATTCATAATAAGGAGTCATTGGTATCATCTATGAAGTATGAACTAAACTCAGTGTGTCGGAGGAAAATGTAAATTACCAAAACATGAGGGCTTTATATCGGTATACACAAAACATGTTATTTGTGAAACATAAGTGCGACCACGAATATTTCTATTGTTTCTCTATTATAAGCACAATCCATGATTCTTGTGCACCTAAAGATGTTCCTAATTATTTTATAAATTTAAAAACGCTACAAAATAAGCTCTATAATTATTTTGTCTAACTTTTATTATAAAGTAACTTTTGTACACATTTTTGGGCCCATATGATGCATAATTGTTGTTCCAAAAGAAACAAACTGATGGCATAATTATCTTGGTACCTATTTTTCATAGTAAGTTCATGCTTTGGCAAAATGAGTAACAAAGTTGAGTTTCAAACGATGTTGAAACCAACAGTTAAAAAAATCTAAATGTTTTGTATGATAAAACAAAACCAACAGTTGACTTTCAAAATGTGCGTCTCAAAATTAATGTATTGTTTAAAATAAGCTATTAAATAAGAGGGTTAGATGTTGCTTTGCAGCATCTATGATTAACATCTAAATAATATATAGGTCTGAATGATTCAAACTTTTTCTCATATCTGTTCTATATATTAAGAGGCTTGATATGTTTAATTTTTTATTTAAATGTTGATTAAGAGGCCCTCTGGATCTGCACGATTAAAAGGTTGTCTCTTAATGGAATCAATAAGAAGCTTACTAAATAATACCTAAGAGGTTTAAGATATAAAAGCTCCTAAATAAGCTAATAATCTACTTTAAAATACTTTATTTAAAAGCCCTTAAATAAGTTTATAAAGACAAACTTATAAACTCTCTTAAACACTTGAAAAAATAACTTATTAAAGCTTAAATAAATTTAATAGCTCGTAAGCTCAATTAATAATCTCTCCTAAAACACCCCTTTTTCCAATTGCTGTTTGTCATTTTAGCTTTGTTTATAAGGCTGGGGGTAATGTTTTGAAAATCTTACCTACATCATGTTCTATCGGTTAATTGGTAATTTGAATTAGAGTCGAAGTTTTTTGATTTGCTTAAAATGAAATTCAAAACTAAGTTCATATTCAGTTTGGTTTGCTGGAAATGCAATTGGAACTTATAGGAAAATTACACACACCACCACCATCACACAGTTGTAATCAAATATGAACTAAACAAAACTGAAACAATAAAATGTGTATTTTTCTACTTGTCTTTCATATATAAATTACAATAAATAGCAAAGATGCTACAGATTTTAAAAGAAATTATTAGGAAACATGGGATGATGAGTTGAGCGATTTACTAAACCTCAAAACCTTGAAACTAAAAATCAAAACACCTTGTGAATTTGAATAATTTCTACTCGAAACTACTAGCCAAATGAATTTAGTATTTGATACATTGTTATAATATACTATCACATTACCATCATTTAGACATTTAGTGAGAACTACAAATTCAATTGTGTGCTATGGTAGCGCCATAGTTTGACTTTTAGGGGAATAATGCCATTACAATAATATAAATTTTGTTTGTTTCCTAAAGACAGGAGAAGTAAAAATAAAGACACATATATTAATATATCCCGATTAAAATAAAACCAAATAATCACATCACATGGAGGTAATACAAATAATTCACACTCCAACCCATCATATATCCAACTCGATTCTTACATTTGAAATCTCACACACACACAGTTAAAGTTATTAATTAGGTGGTTGTTTATTCATGTAACACAAGATCAACTTTCTTTATTTCAAAAACAAATGTTATACTCCTCGTTAAGGAGTTGGCGTATGACGACCATTTGCTCCCGCACCCGATCCTGGATAGTCTTCTACCATCATCCTTCTGATCGATGGCATGCCCTCATCTCGATTTTCTTCTAAATTTTCCTGAGTTTATCATAAATGGAAATGAAAATTAAGTTTCAAAAACGCGCAAAATGTATAGAAACAACTTTTTATTTTGGTATATGTATTAAGCAAAAGGAAAAAGGTGATTACCAAATGGGTAGTGCTTGAAACCTCGAGTGATCCTTCGTCGATAAGATTCAAAGTTCCTGAAAACACATACATCCATATTATTAGTTACTAGTAATTTCGGTTACCATGAATACAGAAAAGATCGATAGTTTGATTACTTGAGATCGGGACGGCGTTGAAGGTGGAAAAAACTAAAGAAAACCCAATTAGAAAGAGAAGAAAACTTGTACTTGATGCCATTGGTGTCAACGCACAAATTTTTCACACACTTGATGTGAACAAATTGCCACCAAATAGTGGTATATAAAGGGTAAGTGTAGCACCCCACGTTGTGATTGTAATATTATATATGTTGCTTTTATATTGTAGGTGAGTTTTTTCTATCATTTAAGGTCAACTAGTGTCATACGTCATGAAAAATGCAACTTATTCAAGGATAACGACATAATAAGTTTTGGCTAATATATAGTACGATTTTGTAAACCTTGATCGATATCAAAAGGTGGATACTTAAAAATAGATGGATACTTAAAAATAGATCTTGTTTCATTTTCTTAAGGTACTGCCAACGGTAGATGTTCTTGGTAAAATGACATCTGTTGGCATCTGTTTATTGCAAACTTCGGTTTGGCGAAGGATAGACTGACGAAAAAGAGAATATTTTGTGTGTATATTTTATCGAGTGATTCCAAAAAATGGCAAGTGAATGTATATTGTTGATAATGATATGTCAGTTGTAATATCAGTTAACGGGATTTAAGAAAAACTAAAGTGTCAATAATGAATGTATTAGGGGTGGTAATCATTGTTAACAAACACACTAAACGAGTTACAAATTTTATTAAAATTCTATATATGGTAGTATTTGTTTTTTGTGGCTCTAATATTCTTTGCAACAACTCGATTTCAAAAGTTGACTTTATGAAATTACAATAAAGTCAACCATATTAATGATAGGTGTTGAGTTTGAATATTGCAAATTGCAAAGTATTTTTAAATTAACCTTGCTTAATTTATGATAATGTCAATTATACTTTTTATTTCTTATAATTTATATTTATGTTGACATCTAGTCTCTCGGCTACAGGAGATTTTAAATTATTATAATTTCACTTTACTCAACCTCTTTTGTGTTATTTTTTATACTTACATCTTGGATGAGTTTGTTTCAGAATGAAGCTAAACTGAAAAATTCAAAACTGAAAAAATCCAAAAAACAAGAACCTAGTACTGAAACAAAATAATAATTCCAGTTCGTTTTTTATTCGATCTGATTATTTCAGGTTTAAACCAGTTAGAATTGAAAACCATAGTGTCAATATAAATTACATCTTAAGTTAGATTCAAAATTTTCAAATTCAGGTTACAAAATCGAAAAAACAGAACAAAAAACTACATTGTAAACCTAAATTACATATTTAACAAATTTATGTTGACTTCAAGCTTGTGACTAGTTTAAAGTATGCGTTTCATCCTCTCCTCTAGTTGCTGGCTAATGGGCTAATGATATGTCTGGATTTGAACCCAAAATCTAGGCCCAATAACATAACTTAACTCCAACTCTTGAAACCAAATGCTTTTGAATTTTTTTGGAACGGCAAATCCTAATTTAAACATAATTTTCACATATGTTCACGACAGGACTTGAACCCCCAACCTCAAGGTTGTGAGGCAGACATCATACCGCTAGGCGAAAGACCCTTTGATAAATGCTTTTGAATTTAAATAGAGATTAACAGGTAGGCATGAGTAGGGCATGTTGGATCCCAAAAACACTAACGTGTTGCGTTAAGACTGATTTACGAAGATAAGATACTGAACAACAAGATTTCAATGATTAATAGTTTATTAAAACAACTTAATACAGTACAAAGTTTGCGGAAATAGATAGTACACACTAACTAAAACTATATACTTGAAACGACACTTTAAATCGCTCAAAACTAGAAGACTATGCAAGGAGAGTTATATCAGCTGATACTAACAGCTGATATTAATGTCCTAGTAATAACTATGGAGGAGTTAATACTTAGACAAATAACTAACTCTCAGAGAATGTTCTTGTGCTATGAATACTCAAAAGGTGTGTGTAAATGCAAGCATTTACGTCTCTATATATAGCCCAAGAGTGTTCCTTTGCCCACAAGTTAGACGACATGTAAACATATTATTCGTCGATGTGGACTTGTCCATGAAACATTAAATGCTCTTGCATAAGTTATTGTCCCAAGTGTACTTTGTGTCAACTACTTCCGGTACCCTTTCTGACGCACAGTGAAAGGTGTACTACATAAGTACAGAAATAGTTGACTTTCCCTTTACATGCTTGGAGGGACAAACGATGATGATGTACTGACATTATCTTCTATTCCAAAATAGAAGATCCTCATTGTTTTCTTCTTCTTTGAGCGGGAAAGGAAATGTTCAAAGTGTCAAGAACATTTCCTTTAAGTCTTCATCTGCAGCAGGTACTATCAGCTGATTCCACAATCAGCTGAATAATCTTCTTCTTGTCTTTGTCCTTTGGTCATAGACTTCGAATGAACTCTCGTGAATAGCTGCTGATTTGACTTGATTTCCTAAAGCTAAGTACGTACTCAGCTGAAGGTTTATTGCATATACTTGCTTCAGCTGAGATACATACTTCAGCTCATATTTATTCTTCTTAGCTATCGATCATCAAATCTTATTTACTTAGTCTTGGGACTAACAATCCCCCCCTATTTGATGCAATCGAATAGTTGTATAAGTGTAACCCTGTAATGATTCAGCTGATGTAGTCAGCTGAATACTTAGGTGCTTTGACCCTTAGGGTTTTTTTGTATATGTTTATCATTTTACAAATTTTACAAGTATATTACAAAAATTTGATTTTCTATTGATATGAAGCTGATGAGTACAAGGAAAATCAAAACAAAAAAAAAACTACAATGTCTTGGGCATAGCTTCTCCAGTGACATTGCGATACAGTGAGCTGATCGCTGACTCGATTAATTTCCTCATTTGTCTTCCCTCCTCAGTGGAGGAACTCAGCGACTTGTGATATAGCAGGAGTTGATCAATATCACACATGTGCAGCTCATCAGCCCGTTGGAAGCAAGGCGTCTTCTTCTCCAGATAACAAAAGCCATAGGTAGGTTCTTTTACGATCAGCCCAGGGACAGTTTACTCCCGTGGGGACAGCTTTTGTGATGTTGAGTTTTGGTCATTTGGCAAATATGATTGAAGACCCAACATCAAGTGTTCTGGAGTCAGCAAAAGGGTCGGTAAGAACGGACTTACGTTTTTCCCTTCTTGCTGAGGAGCCTTCACCAGCAGGTTCTCTGACAGCAACTTCTTGTGAGTCAAGCAATTCAGCTGGTATGCGATTTACCAACTCAGGAGTGGTTCTCCTGATATTGTCGCATAAACCCTTGAAGATACAAATTGTGACTTTGATCTCACTTTGCAGATCTGTTATAAGGTTAGACGGTTGTGCAGATCTGGAAGCTTCTAGCAACTCATTCCATTCAGCATAACTGAGATGAGTGCTGATTTTGTTCAGAGGAATCCTTTCAGCAGCCATGTATCCTCCAGCTCTAGTTATTTTTACTTCTGGTGGAGAGCTGGAAGAGGACTTGGGTGCCCTTACGCTGGTGATTTTTGCTTCCAGCCTACGCTGGTAAAGAACTTTGTTGAACAACCTAATGTTCTCAGCTCTTTGGGCCTCAGCTTTTTGATACAGATCTTCTTGAGTTTTTCTTTGAAGGGCAACAGCTGCAGCAAGATCTGCTGCGGTTCCAGCTTCCTTTAACAGGAGAGCTTTAATCGCGGCAGAGGTAGGCTCCCCCTCAGCAGGTTGAGGAATCTCCTGTATGATAGGCTGAGGGTTTTGGATTGGCGGGACTTGGACTTGTGGGCCCTCAACTGGTCCAAAGGAATCAATGATTTTAACTCCAGTTGAGGCTTCTCCTGTCCTGTGACCTTCAGCATCGGTGAGTGTTGGTTGAATGATAGTCTCACCTGCTGAAGCAGTTACCTCAGGTGTTTCAGTAGTGACGAGTGTTGTTTGAATTTGGGTCTCGTCTACTGAAACGTCTTCTTCTTCTGTCATTCCAGCAGAGGTGATAGGTGGAGATCTTGGGGTTTCACCTGCTGGAATGTCTTCAGTATTGGCTCCAATAGCAGAGGTGATTATAAGTTGTGAAGCATTTTGTTCACCTTGTTGTTCACCTGCTGAAGTGGCCTCTTTCTCCCCCTCAGAGAGTGCCCGAAGAAGAGGGGTACTCTATGGTGCTGAAGCGGGATGGACAACAGCGGCACCCTCATTTAGCTTTGCAAGAATGAGGTTAAGGGTGCCTTGGAGACCAGCGACCTGGTCAGTCTCCAATTTGTCCAATTGTGGACACAGCAGAAGCAGACCCCTCAATAGCCTTAGAAAGGTGCCTATGAGTGTGGGTCAGAAGAGACTCTTGCTTTGACTGTGCAAGAGCCAGTCGATCGACAGCTGTTTGGAGAGGAGACACCTTGGAGGTCAAGGTATCCAGCTGTCGTTCAACTTCGGCTTCTGTGGCCCGAGCTTCGGAGAGAAGCTTGTCTTTTTCGACTCTGTCAGATTCACGAATGGAGTTCAACTCTCGATGAATATACTTTTTAAGAGTGATGAACTCGCTTGTGTTGCAGCGAATCTGCTCAGCAAGAAGAGCCAGCCGAGGAGTCTGAGTGTGAACCTCAGCGTGCAGAGAAGTTATGCGGGAAGAGAGGTTCTCAGCAGTTGTGGCAAACTTTTTTGGAACATCCCTGCGAAGGGTGTCCATCTGCTGAATCAGCCTGGCCATCCCAGGTCGAATCTGGGATGATACAACTCTAGACATTAGAGCAGAAGCGGCTCTGATGGGAATGCTTCCTCCAGCTTTGCTGGATTCAGCATGAGACACTTGGACGCTTTGGGAGAGGGGGTCAAGCATGTCTCCAGCTTGAGGTGTAACCTCAGCTGTGAGAGTGGGTGTTCCTGAGTTAGGAGGAATCGCTCCTATGGGATGCTCAGAAACTATAGGGGTGGGTTGGGTCCAGCTGAAACTTCTGGGGTTATAACAGAATTGTCGTCATCAACTGTCAAAACAGGTTGAAGCCCAGGATTTACTTCTTCATCAGATGACGAATAGTAAGACTGAATAAGATGATCAGTCGACTCAAACATCATATGAAATGTTGTTTGATCCTCTGGAGCTTCGGTCTCACCAGCCGGCGATACTGGTATAGAGACTGGAGGAAGAGTTCCTCGGGTTGGTGTGTTAGCTACCTCATATCTTAGTTGGCGATTAGTTTCACGATTACTGGTAGCTTGGGTGAGTGCCTCAGTAACAACTTGGTCTAAAGTTGTCTCTTCATTGGCGGTGGTGGTTTCCTCGATCACCTGCTGGTGTCGTTGTGGGAAACAGAAGGAACAGCTTCAAGATTTACTTGGGTTCCAGTCAATCTATCATCAGCTGGTGACTCAGAAAGTGATGAAGAAATTGGGGGTGGTGTGTGTGCAGCTGACTCACGGGTGGCTTGGGTTGAGTCGAAAACTTCACCAGCAGTCTGTCGAGAGACTGAGGTTGCTTGTGGAGTTTGTCCCCTTGTTACAACGACTGATAATGAATCAGTCGAAGAGCTACGCAGAGGGTTGGAGCCGGCACAAACTCCTAAAGAAGGAAATTGCCGTTTTGAAGTCTGCTGACTTGTTGAGAAATCAGCAGAGGAGAGTGGCTGAAAGGAAAGGAGGGTGTGACCAGCCGAGAGTGTTTGACTAGGAACTCTGATTGTTGGTGGAGTTCCTTGATAAACACTGCCAATTTGAAAATGAGAAGGACTATTCTCAGATGCTGACATAGCATCTGATCGTTATCCTTCCAATTGGAATCTCGAGTGAGAACCCAATGGATCCCGGCTGAATCCTGATGATGCTGTTGTCGCCAGCTCAACATCATCAATTATCATCTCTTCTCCACGGGTAGCAGTCCTTCTTACCTCCAGCAGAGGAGAAAAAGGAGGTAGAGACGTGGGAGAAGATGATAAAAAGAATGAAGAGGAAGAAGTGCGATTAGCGGCTCGCTTAACTCGCTTCTTCACCACCAGAGGAATATCATCCGCATCAGCAGAGTCCTCATTCTCTGGGATTGAGATCCCTATTGAGGTGGTGGTTTTCCCATCAGCAGCTGGGGATGGTTGCCCAGTTGAGGGAACACTCTCCATATGAGAAAAGGACATACCTTCTTGAAGGGCAGATTCTTCTGATGTGGTGCCCTTTGTTCGATCCTTTTTGGATCTGGTCCAATCTTTAATGATCTTCAGCATGTACGAGGTGAGAGGAAAAGCTTTTTCATCATCCTTCTTCTGGAAGATGATGTTGGAGATGGTACGGACTATCACTGATTCCCCTGGAAGGTCTTCATAATCGATTTCCAGCTTCTCAAGCATCACATGTGCGATACATAATGTGAAGAAGCGAAGATAGGGAATATGATTTCCCTTGCTTTTCAGCTTGGCCTTGACCTCCTCGTACACCAGTTTCCCATAGTCAATCCGCTGACCGGTGACTAGGGCTTCAGCAAAGACTTGCATGCTGGAGTTGCACTGGTTGTGAGACCCGGAGTTGCCGCCTATACCCTGAATGATGTGGGTAAAGAAATAGGCCCAGGGTCTCGTCAGCTGAGACTTCTTGAAGATCTGCACCTTGTCTTCTTTGTTTTCTAATCTGTATCCAGTGATACAGATTAGGTTCTCTTTAGCTTCATCAGCAGATTTCGTCTGCTGATATTCTTCTCCAAGTTGCAGATAGTCGAACCCGCAAGCAGTTCGGAAATCATCAACAATAATGGTAATTTGTTGATTTCCAACTTGCGCAACGATGTTGTCTCCGGAAATGGAGGCAAACATCCAGAAGTCACGCAAGAGTTCGATGTAATTCTTGGTGAATCTGATAAATGCACCACCGATAGGGCAGTGACGCAAAAACCTCCCAACCGGTCGATAAATATTGACAAGATCCTTCGGTGGAGAAGTGTTTGCTACTAGGTTAGAGTTCTGGGTGAACTCAATGGCAGCCCTAGTAAGACGAGATTTGGGAGCTTTCTTCGACATTTTGGAAGAGGGACGAAAGATAAAAGCTTGAAAGAGAGGGTTTTTGAGAGAGAATTTTGGGGTGATTAGGATGAAATGAGGGAAATGGATGGGTATTTATAGGGGTTTATGGGACAGTTAGGGTAAATATTTGAATTTAAACCGGGTCATTAATGGATAGTTGCAAACCAACTATAGACATGTTGGTTATCATGCAAAAGTGGTGGTTGGATGTGACAGAGAGGGGTAGTGGAGCCGTTTCTTGTGTCAGGGTGTCTTGTCTCACATAAATGCCAAATATTTTCACTCGAGTGGAAATATTTGCCACAGAAAACGTATGGATAGGGATAAAAGATGCCTTATTATGGGAGAGCCAAACGTTTTAACTTATAAAACACGATAAGTTATCATTTAAGAGATTTTATTCCGCTGACTGATGAATTCAAAACAGTTTTAGTCAGCTGAATGTACTAAGTGACAAGGTGAACTTATCAGCTGCTGATAGTACTTCAGCAGTTGATTCAAGCATTCAACATACCCAGCTCGCTGATCAAAAAATTGAAGCGTTTTTCATCTAAAGGCTTAGTGAATAATTCAGCTAGCTGAAGGTCTGTTGAAATGAAGTGGAGTTCCACGTCACCTTGTTCAATGTGATCTCTAATAAAATGATACCTTATGTCGATATGTTTGGTTCTTGAGTGAAGAACATGATTGTTGCTGATTGCAATAGCACTAGTGTTATCACAATAGATAGGAAGTTTGCAAAAGTTAATATCGAAATCAACAAGCTGATTCTTCATCCAAAGGACTTGAGCACAGTAGCTTCCAGCAGCAACATATTTTGCTTCAGCTGTGGAGGTAGAAACAGTACTTTGTTTCTTGCTTGTCCAGCTGACTAGATTTCCTCCAAGCAGCTGACATCCTCCCGTGGTGCTCTTTCTATCCATCTTGCAACGTGCAAAGTCTGAATCTGAATAGCCAATTAGATCAAACTCGGAGTCTTTGGCATACCAAAGACCTAGGCTTGGAGTACCCTTAAGGTACCTCAAAATTCTTTTAGCAGCTATTAAGTGAGATTCTCTAGGATCAGCTTGATACCTAGCACACATGCAAGTAGCAAACATAATATCTAGTCTGCTGGCAGTGAGATAGAGTAACGATCCAATGATTCCTCTATAGAATGTGACATCTGCTGATTTCCCAGTTATGTCAGCATCTAGATTGTTTGGAGGAGCCATTTTTAGATTGCTTAACTTGTAAGCCAAGAAAATATGTTAATTCACCCATCCTACTCATCTCATACTTTGTAGACATAAGTTTTGAAAAATGTCTACAAAGTTTTTCATCAGTAGCACCAAAAATTATGTCATCCACATAAATTTGAACAAGAATGATATCACCTTTGATATTGCGAATGAATAAGGTTTTATCAATCTTTCCCCTGGTGAAATCATTTGCTATGAGGAACGTGGAGAGTGTATCATATCATGCATGAGGAGCTTGTTTCAACCCATACATCGCCTTATCCAGTTTAAACACATAGTCTAAATACTTAGGATTTTCAAAACCTGGTGGTTGTTTAACATATACTTCCTCTTGCAGCTTCCCGTTTAAGAACGCACTATTTACGTCCATCTGAAAAACTGTGAAATTCTTGTACGCAGCGTAGGCTAGAAATATTCTAATAGCCTCAAGCCTAGCCACTGGAGCAAATGTTTCATCGAAATCGATTCCTTCCTCTTGTCTATATCCTTGTGCAACAAGTCTAGCCTTGTTGCGAATAACCACACCTTCTTCATCCATTTTATTTCTAAATACCCATTTTGTACCAATTATAGTCTTTCCAGCTGGTGGGGGCACCAGCTGCCATACCTTGTTGACCTCAAATTGGTTAAGTTCTTCCTGCATCACTTGGATCCAGCTTGAGTCTTCTAAAGCAGCTTTAATATTTTTTGGTTCTTCAGTTGCTAAGAAACAAGACCATAAGCAGAGATTGCATGATGCTTTACTTCTTGTGACAACTCCTTGCTGTGGATCTCCAATGATTAGATCAAAATGTTCTGAGGTCCACTTTGATTGAGGAGCAGCTGTAGAAGAGGAAGATTCAGCAGAATTAAATCCTTGTTGAGCGGCTGACTGCTCAGCAGGATGAATTACTTCATTTTGAACGGATCTTCTTGAAGTATGAAGAGGTGGCTTAGAGATAGCCTTTGATGGTGCTCTAGCTATTGGAATCTCTTGTTGAACAGCTGCAATATCTAAGAGATATGTAGGAGCATCATGGAACGTCTCATCTGATTCATTTATGGGAACATCAAAGAGGTTTAAAGCATCGGAGAATGCTTCAGCTGTATCATCAGGAGATGGTTCAGCTGATCTCTGAAATGCATCAGACGAGTCAGCAGAGGTGGGGTTCAAGGCCTTTGAGTGTTCTTCAAAAGTAACATTTATGGACTCTTCCAATGTTTGTCTTCTTTTGTTGAAAACTCTGTATGCCTTGGATGTAGTGGAGTATCCCAAGAAAATGGCTTCATCAGCTTTAGAGTCAAATTTACTTAGCTGATCTCGCGTGTTTAACACAAAACACACACAGCCAAACAAATGAAAGAAACCGATGAAGGGTTTCCTTTGACGAAAAATCTCATAATAAGTCTTCTTGTGTCTCTTCACGTAGAGAGACCTATTTTGAGTAAAACAAGCTGTGTTAACAGCTTCTGCCCAAAATTGCTTAGGCATGTTTGACTCAGCAAGCATTGTTCTTGCAGCTTCTATTAGGCTTATGTTTCTTCTTTCAGCAACACCATTTTGTTGAGGTGTTCTAGCAGCTGAGAAGTTTTGGGAGATCCCAACATCTGAACAGAAGTCTTCTAAAGTCTTGTTCCTGAATTCAGTACCGTTGTCTGATCTTAGCATCTTAACTCTAGACCTATTTAGAAGTTCCATCCTTTTGATGAACTTGATAATCTCTTCAGCTGCATCACTTTTGTGGCGAAGAAATATTACCCAAGTATATCGTGAATATTCATCAACGATTACAAGTGTATTCATCAACGATAACAAGTATATCGTCAAAACATGGCATTTCGCATAGGGGTCGACCCTATCATACTAATGCCTTACAGTCTCAAAAGACTCACATTGCATAATTCATTACAACTTCTATAGGTCCCCTAGGTCCAACCCTAAACTTAACATAAAGTCTCAAGGTCAACCTATCGATCTCAAGGAATCTTACATTCCTATTGCTACAGTCTAAGACTAGGATGGACATCCAACCTAATTCACTTAAACTATAGCTCTGATACCAAGTTGTAACACCCGTATTTTTTTTTAACAACATCGTTTAAATCATTTAAAATACATTTTCCCAATATTTGACATATTGTCCAAATACAGTTTAACAAAAACTTTAAAACCTTTATCAGAGTTTACAAATATACGGTGTCACCAAGTATATCAAAACCATAGGCAAACGGGATCTACCTATGAGCTCCCGAGCTAAACATCTCTAGGCCACTTCTAGTGCAACCTTCTATCACTTCAAACCTGTACCTGAGTACATAGCCACAAAACAAACGTAGTACGTGAGACAAAATAGTCTCATGAGATACATGGATTTTAGACCCCAATAATAATAATCAGTTCATAAATATATAAACATATATATATATATATATATATATATATATATATATATATATATATATATATATATATACACTACATCAATACCGTCTAGTCACCCTATTGTGACCCTATTGATTTCTGCTATCCTAGCAATCATATCTAACTATCGGGTTGCCCCCGAACTAGCTAGAAGCACAAACATATCTAGTTATCGGGTTGCCCCCGAACTAACTAGAAGCACATTAACTTATTAACCGGGGATCCCTCGCATTAATAAGCTTCAACCAAATCTAGTATATAAACATATACATACTAGAAACATTCCGGGGATCCCCCGAATTGCTCAAGATAACGGCAAGAGGGAATCGCCCAATCTACCGATACCTGCCTTACTCGTCGTACCTTCCTCCAGTTAGCAAGACTACTACCGTGGATGAGTCGATGGGAATCCACCCAACTGCCCCTCACTCCACACCTCATGACCGGGGATCCCCCGCGTCATCACATCATCTCATTCTTACCATAACTCATCAGTTATTCCAACCAAGGCCTTCGGCTATCACATCAATCATCAAACAAGTTATTTATCTAATAATAACTATATATAACTAGTTCAACATAGTGTGAATGTACCTGTATGGTCCCATAGACCCGATCATAAGCAACCCACATCTACTTCTACATCTATGAACCCTATGAGGTCCATACTTACTTATTTATTACGATACATTTCTTATCTTATCGATATCATTCTCTTCTGACTATAATACATAATTATTACTAGTCACATCATATTCATTTTCATAAATATTCGTTCTTTACTATTATTAGTAAATCTTACCAATAGATACTCATTGCTCTAAAATCATTCTCATTTGCTTTACTAATACATATTTATTACTAGAGACTCAATATACGCTCTTTTGCTCAATAACTTTATTAATATGGTTCATTAATGTAAATTCCATATTTACTTCCAAAATCATCAACCATACTAGACTTATTCTAGTATCACAGTACACCTACTTTCTTATCATTTTCAGTCACTATCTTTATCAAAACATTTATTAATAAAGACTCATAAAAGTATCATAAGTATTTTAAAAACTCTTTGCTATTTACCCAGTTTAAAAGTCTCATCTACTCACCGTAGTGATAGCTAAATCCATATCGTGTTCATGAACACGAATCCTTGCTTCCCACCTTTGGAATATCTCCAATCTTTAGGTTCTTGCAACCTATCAACATAATAATCACATTTCTAGTTATCCTTAATAACTAGATAACTCATAATTTCTATTTTCATCTTTAACCACCAAGTTCATCCAACTTGGTGGAAATCTCAAAATCTTAGTTCCAAGGTTTCACCAACGAAACCCAACCCAATCACAACCCAAGGTCGACATCATTAGTCTCCATTATTAGTCTTATAACACTAATTAGCCACCAACACCCTTTTCCCCAAATTTTGGTTACATGCAAAACCCTAGGTTTAACCAATCTTAAGATTCTTACAAATCTTAACCATACACTTGTTTCCTTTGTTAAAATATCATCTATTAAGTGTATACAACATTTATTTCACCATTTAAGAAAACCCCAAGAACTAGGGTTCGAGATCCAAGCTTTTACTTCCATGGATCTAAAGTAATAAACATCAAGGAGTGAAGATTTACCTTAATCTTCGACAATAGAAGCAAAATCAGCTGATTCGGACCCCAAAATCGGCTTCGGATGACCTTTTCCACTCAAAATATGTATAAGAACTTAGAGAGAGAGTTAAGGTTTCAAGTTTGGCTCTTAATGGCCAAAAACCCGTATTTAAGGTGTTCCAGACGAAAATCAGCAGTAACTGATCAGCAGTAACATATCAGCAGTAACAGATCACCAGTAACAGATCAGCATTAACAAATCAGCACTAACTGAAAGTGCCCTTTTTGACCTTGTTTCGTCCATAACTTTCTCATACGATGTCCAAATGACACGAAACCAATTCCTACGTTCTTTAAATGATTTATCCTTATTTGTCATATTTTTTCATAATTTATTTAACATAAAAATTCGGGTTGTTACAACTATCCACCACTTAAAAGGATTTCGTCCTCGGAATAACTAGAAATATTTCAACCCACTTTCGACCGAGCATTCCGTTCTCATTCCCTTGTGGTCATTACCCTCAAACTTTTCCCATTCAAATTTAGTCAACAATATGTATTTAAACTATCACTTAACCCCGTTAGGCCCGAACGGGTCAAAAATAAAAAAAATCAGTCTTAAACTCATAATACTTAAACGGGTCAAAATTTCACAATTGATCATAACACTTTCAATCCTTCAACCAAACTCGCTATACACATAGGAGCTATATGAACCAATTATTACAATCATCTAATTGATCCACACGGATATCAAATCTAGTTTCGACCGAGTCGATATAATCCAACCTTTACTAATCTTTGACTTAAGCACAAAGTCAACTATTCCTTAACAATTTCTTTACTTGATAAAGATTCCATTAACCATTCTTTCCTTTACCATCGACCTTTAATTCTGACTCACTCAATAATCATATATTCGATTCCCAAATTCAACTCTAAACACCCAACGGGTCAAAGTCACATAATCCGACTATAACCCTTTTAACTATTCCATTAACCTTTTCACATACATACAATCGATACATTATGCTCTCCACATTCACTAGTCAATCCAAACGAGAATCAAAGCCCATCTTTGACCAATACAACCAATCACAAGTTGACTAACCTTGACATTTGCATAAAGTCAACCATACTCTTTCCAAACTAATAAATTCCGTACTCATGGAATACCATTACCAACTTATCACTTCCGGTTCTACTCATTATTGTTTCCTTAACAATCATTCCTTTTTTTTCCAAACTTTCAATTCCTCCTAAAATAATCTGAGAGTCACACCGACCTTTACCAATTCTTGACCATCATTTGGTCACTCATACCATCCCTTAGTATTCTTTGAACCATCTTTGTATCACATCGATCAATTTCATAACTTTTATTCTCAGTTATCGGTATTAGATCTCCTACCGCAACACATTCCACAATTTCATACAAGTTTACCATATCTTGGTTACCAAATAGTAATTTGCTCACTAGGAGTTTCTCTTTCCTCCTCTTCTATAAATCGTAGGCATCTCCTACACATACATGATCTAAATGCAACCCGCATTTCAAACCAAATTCTCATTTACCATAACATAATAGCAATACTCATTAACCACATGGTTCTACATTCGTCTTATACATACATAAACATATATATATATATATATATATATATATATATATATATATATATATATATATATATATATATATATATATCACGCCAATTCAGTCTAAACACCTCTATTGTGTACATATACAAACATATATATATGTCACACCAATACTATCTATACATCTCAATTGTGCACATATACAAACATGTGTATATGTCACGCCAATACCATCTATTACTCATCTTTTCGCATCACGTAGCTTTGCTACTTTCTAACTCATTTAATCGTCTATTTACTCATCATGTATTCTAGCACATTTTCCATAATATCACATTATCATTTTCTTTCATATCTAACATATTTCTCATTTGACGTATTACACAACACGATCCACATGACATTACCTTTTCATTGTCATATGCCTTCGAAGGCCATCACATAATGCACATGCATTACACCCCGCGGGTAAACTAATGGCATCTCCAATTGCTATTTACCGTTTCACTTACACATTAACCACCCTGAACCGGTTCATTTCCTTAACAATTTCCGAATCTTTTGTCACCACCGGAGTAACTACCACTCCATTCCATTAACCATAATTCACCGGCCAATCCAATCATCCTTGAGTCAAACAATCGACTCCGGTCCACACTTACAACCCATGACTTAGCAACCAATAGCCCATCACTCGATGTTCTACTTTTCCACATCGTGGGACTTAGGAATATTCCTTTCTCAATCGTAGTCTTACACTACACTATGTCATACATTATCACACTATTACTATGACGTTTTATCACCAATTGTCTTCTTATCCTTAATACTGAATCCGTCGATCTTTTCACAAAACGTTGCTATGGCTATATGCCAACTTATACTTAACCATTTTCAACAATCAACTAATGGTGATTTTCGGTTAAAACAATTAACAAAACGCAGCGGAAAATATTTATCACCATGAAAGGATCTTGATATTAATCATACAATTAAACTAAAAGAAAAATCAAAGAGAATGGTATAAGAATCATACCCTAGTTGCCTTTGATCAATGATGAATTCGGATGGATATTGTGAGCAACCGAAACCAAGGATTCCAATGGGGAATACCTCTAAAGCAAGTCCACACAACACTTGCAAGAACACCAATGTAATGGATGCTAGTCCTAGAGTCTTGAGAGCAAAAGAAAGAAAACAAAACACCTACAAAGTGTGAGAGAGAGGGACGGCCAAGATGGATGGTCAAAAGGGAGTTTATGGACCATTATATCTCTTAATGGTGCCATTACAATCCTTTAATGATTTCCATAAATCATTAGTCTTATTTGCCCACAAGTCCCTATCTTTTGATTCTTCTAGTTTGCCCACAAGAAAGTTTCAATATTAACTTTTAATATTAAACTTATGATAGACAAGCTTATAGCTTATATATATTAATAATTAATGTAATTACACTAATTACACTAATTATATAATGGTGTTTAGTGTTTAAGTGTGTGACCCTTTAGGCTCACAAACAACTAGCCATATAACTATATGTTATACACGTGAAGCATATTCCAACAGCTCCCACTTGCGCACGTGATAACATCAAGTAGTTATACAATCAAAGGTTAGAGTCTAGCAACCCGCCAATGCCCCTAGAAGTACATGAGGAGTTTCATAAAATCTTTGTTCAAAGTTTTCGAGCAGTTATCCTTTTGTTACTGATACTATGTTGAATTTTAGACAAGGATAAATGTCAATCTAAAATTTCAACGATTCTGTTTCTCGATCTATACATTGAAGTTGATTACCAAAACCAATCAAGATTCATCTTGATTACCTTTTGGGTGTGGCCACACATACATCTATTCAAATCATCGAGGGGCCCAGTAGTATCTAATCCACATGTGTGGAGGAACAAATTCTTTATTGACTGCACGTGTCCGTCATATGCTTAATGACAAACCCGATAATGGTTGTTATAGCAGCCTTATTCAGGTCAGCGTTTAACCATATCAAAGTTTGCCCCTCTACATACACAAACCAACTTGCATCTCAAGTCAGAGGATAAGTGACAAAGCCTTTGTGAGATTCACTTGTGACATAAATCCATGAAGTGATTTCTCATAGGTTGGGTCAGTCCAATTGTGCATCATTATGAACAACATGTGAGTTTGATTTCATCATCCTTAGTCATACTAAGATAATGTCATCAATGCCCTCAGATTTGTCTTAATAATATTCCCATATTATTAATTATGACAATGGACAATTTAGAATATAAAACGCAGTAAATATTCATGGATATAAACATGCAAATATAGAACACAGTAGATATTCATATAAAAACGATCATATCAAATATATCAATTTATTCCAATAAAAACTGCTCAATGTTCCATTATCCAAATACTAAAACAGATTACATGAAACTACTAGCTGGTCGAAGCCCAATGTTTCTAGCATGCTCAATATGTTTGGTACATGGCATTGGCTTCGTAAAGGGGTCAGCTAAGTTGTCATCTGTATGAACTTTGAGCAAGCGTACATCTCCCATTAGGATCGCATCTCTAATGTAGTGAAGCTTCCTCCGATAATGTCTGGCGCCTTTCTGAACACCGGGTTCGTTGGCAATGATGATAGCACCTGTGTTATCACAGTACATATCCATAGGTCTTTCATTACTGGGGACAACTCCAAGCCCAGAAATGAATTTCCTCATCCAAACAGCTTCCATTGCAGCTTCAGTGGTTGCAATGTATTCAGCTTCTGTAGAAGACATGGCGATAGTACTCTGCTTCGCACTTTTCCAATCAACAGCGCCTCCGTTCAAAACGAAAACATACCCCGTTTGAGATTTGGAATCATCTCTATCAGTCTCAAAACTAGCGTCAGAATAACAAGTAACGCTTAGTTCATTTTGAGATTCACCACCATAGACAAGAAACATATCTTTAGTATTCCTAAGATACTTCAGTATGTTCTTAACAGCAGTCCAGTGACTCTCACCTGGATTCTGTTGATATCGGCTTGTAAGGTTCTGAGAGAACGCTACATCAGGTCTTGTGCACCGCACAGCATACATGATAGATCCTACTGCCGAGGCATAGGGGACATCACGCATACGTCTCATCTCATCAGGTGAGGACGGTCCTTGAGTCTTACTCAAGTGTACATTGTGTTGCATAGGGAGACTTCCACGTTTGGAAGCATCCATTCTAAACCGTTTTAGAATCTTATCAATGTACGCACTTTGACTTAGTCCGATTAACCGCTTTGATCGATCTCGATAGATCTTTATACCAAGTATATATGCCGCTTCCCCAAGATCCTTCATAGCGAAGCACTTCCCAAGCCAGGATTTTACATCTTGTAGCATTGGAATGTTATTTCCTATGAGTAGTATGTCATCGACATATAGGATTAGAAAGACGACAATGCTCCCACTAGCTCTTACATATACACATGGCTCGTCGGGATTCTGAGTAAAGCCAAACGATTTGACTTCCTCATCGAATCTTTTGTTCCAACTCCTGGATGCTTGCTTTAGTCCATAAATGGACCTTTGAAGCTTACATACTTTCTTTGGGTGTTTTGGATTAACAAAACCCTCAGGTTGAACCATATAAACATCTTCATCAAGATGTCCATTTAAGAAAGCAGTTTTAACATCCATTTGCCAAATCTCATAGTCATAGTACGCTGCTATGGCTATGACAATCCTAATAGCTCTAACGTCGGCAACAGGCGAGAAGGTTTCATCATAGTCAATCCCGTAGGTTTGAGTGTAACCTTTTGCTACCAATCGAGCTTTATAGGTGTGTACATTGCCATCCATGTCGGTCTTCTTCTTGAAGAGCCACTTGCTACCAACAGTCTTACTGTTAGGAGGAAGATCAACCAACGTCCATACTTGGTTATCTTTCATGGATTGCATTTCCGCGTTCATAGCATCAAGCCATTTGTCAGATTCAGAATCTGATAATGCAGCTCGATAGTTAGGGGGTTCATTATGATCCCCTAAACTTAGCTCCTCAGCATCGACATGGAAGCCATATCGTTCAGGTGCATGAGGTGTCCTTGCGGACCTTCGAACAGGGATTACATCATTTTGAGGTGCAACAGGAACAGTTTCGTGTTCAGCCTCATCTTGATGTTCGCTAGTCTCTACAATAGGTTGTGCATCTTCATCGCTTGGAATCTCGTCAAAGTCGATGGTACTCCCACTTGCTTCTTGTGAAATGAGATTGCTCTCAAGAAACTCAGCATAACGAGCAATAATTACTTTTTGCTCAGGTGGGTAGTAGAAATAGTAACCCATCGTTTCCTCAGGGTATCCTATAAAGATGCACTTGACAGCTCTGGGTTCAAGTTTGTTTGGCGTGTCTCGTTTCACGAGAGCCTCACAACCCCAGACCTTCAAGTAAGACAAGTTAGGGACTTTCCCATGCCATATCTCATATGGTGTCTTTTCAACCTTCTTGGTGGGAACCATATTCAGTATGCGAGCAGCCGATTTGAGTGCATAACCCCAAAAGGATAGAGGCAGAGTGGTAGGACTCATCATCGATCGGACCATGTCAAGCAAGGTGCGATTTCTCCTCTCTGATACACCATTATGCTGTGGTGTATAAGGGGGAGTGAATTGTGAGACAATCCCACAATTCTTTAGATGGTCTTGAAACTCATGGCTCATGTACTCTCCTCCTCGATCGGAACGGAGAGCCTTAATCTTCTTGCCAAGTTGATTTTCTACTTCATTCTGGAAAGCTTTGAACGTTTCAAAGGTTTCATGTTTATGTTTAATCAAGTAAACATAACCATAACGACTAAAGTCGTCAGTGAAGGTAATGAAATAGGTAGCACCTTCCCTAGTTCGAGTTCTAAAAGGGCCACATACATCAGTATGTATGAGTCCAAGTAGATCATTGGCCCTTTCGCCTACATGGGAGAAAGGCTTGCGCGCCATTTTACCAGATATGCAAGAAACACATTTATCAAATGATTCAGAATCATCTGATTTTATAAGTCCATCCTTTTGTAATTTCAAAACGCGTTTCTTGTTAACATGGCAAAGGCGACAATGCCATAGGTAAGTAGAATCCAAATTCTTCTTGGATTTCTTATTGCTACATGTATAAATAGAACTACTGTTTGTGATACGATTATGCATGTCAATCTCAAAGATACCATCACGAGGAATAGCATTAAAGTAAAAAACATTATCCTTTGAAACTGAAATACCATAATCCGTAAACGTATGAATAAAACCATTATTCCACAAACAAGAAAGCGATACTATACCCCTAGTAATACTAGGCGCATAGTGACAATTGTCTAATACAATAATTAAACCACTAGGAAGGATTAAATCATAGCTTCCTATAGCTTCGACCGGTGCACGATTGCCATTGCCCACGTACAAGTCCAAAGCTCCATGGTTTAGCTTTCTACTTCCCCTTAGACCCTGCATGGTATTACAAATGTGAGTTCCACAACCAGTGTCATATACCCATGATTTCTTAGGGAAAGCATATAGTTCTATTGTGAAGATACCTGATGTGCCAACCTTGTTGGCTTTGTTCTTCATCAACTCTGCCAGGTAGGCAGGACAATTCCTCCTCCAATGGCCTGTTTCACCGCAGTGATGGCAAGCAAGATCCTTAGCGGGATGCTCCTTATGAGTAGGTGGGGGAACCTTTGGTTTGGGCTTGTAAACTTGCTTTCCCTTGCCTTGGCCCTTAGCAACTACTTGCGGTTTAGGTTTTTGGATCTTTCCTTGCCTTATAGCAAGGACAGTAGGGGCCGGAGTTTTCTTGGGTAGGCTTGCCTCCGTTTGTTTCAGCATAGCATGTAATTCGGCGAATGTCTTCCCCATACTATGCATATGATAAGTCATGACAAACGGTGCAAAATCCTTGTTTAGGGACGTTAGAATCAAGCTAATCCCAAGGATGTGCGGCATAGCGTAACCAAGCCTCTCCATTTGGTCTAAGTAGCTCTTCATCTTCAAGAGATAAGAGCTAACAGACTGTCCCTCCTCCTGCTTGCAAGCGTGGAAGGCTTTGACAGTGTCAAAGAGTTCCTGCTCGGCTTGCTTTTGATACATGGCCGTTAGTTCACGCATCATATCAAATGCAGTGAGGTCCTCGAGATTCTTTTGAATCTCGGGAATCATGCTCACTAGCATAAGCGCGGCGACTTCCTGTTGTTCGTTAAACCTTTTGGTATAGGCTGTACGAACAGCAGCAGTGGCGGTAGCAGCAGGGGCAGGGGGCAGCGCCTCCTCCAAATGGTGGTACTTGTGCTCGGCCCTAAGGACAATCCTTAGGTTTCGAGACCAGTCCACAAAGTTCGTTCCATCAAGTTTCTCTTTTTCGAGAACGGAACGAATGGTGGTATGTGTTAGGGTTTGATTGTTTGAAGTCATCTACAAAATTACAAAGTTCATTAATTAGTATTTTTAATAATAATTTCTTTTAACAAATTAACTACCCAATTAATTTTAATTAAAAGCTAAGATCCCATTGAGCTTCTATCATCGCATCAGTTGATCTGCTAGAGATGATAGATCCAATAGGTAGGTGACGTTCAACAATTGCATTTCAAGTGCAACTCTTAGAGGTATGGGACTTCATGGCACCTAGTGAACAAGCATCTAGGGTCAAGTGGCATGTTTGTCGCATCTTCGCCTCGAGTCAAGGTCTCACCGTTAACTTGATTAAGTCATCCAATGTGAAATCATGTCAAAATAGATCTAGGTCTCACCGTAGAGAATAATGACCTCGGATCTAAATTCAAACCACGTCTCACGTGAATTCAAAAATAGAAGCAAGTGATTTACAACCGATTGGACGGCGTGACTTAAATTTTAGGTATGTTAAAATTTTAATTTAATAAAATTTTATTTAAGATATGAATGAATCATGTACTTCATTCATACCACTTCATAAGTCTTGTAATAAACGGTAAAAACTTTTAGCGATTATTAAGTGATGAGTTTCAAATCATATTTAAACTTAGTTTAATCTCAAAACGATTTTAGATTAAAGGTTTAATCATCAATGATTAACTAGTAGTCATCGATGATTAAGGGTTTGAATGTTTTAATGTTTGTGTCAAAAAACCATTTTTAATTTGTTTTACTATTTGTATCTAATAGAAAAGAAAAACAACCACAAACAAAAAATAAAACATGCAACAAAATTTTGTGCAAACCTCGACCAATGAAATCCTAGGTTCGGTCACGTGAGTCATCACGACGGACCGAAGGGTCAAACTAGGGGACGGGCCAACATGAACCCAAACGGGCCTACATAAACCCAATGGGCTCCCACTTGCTCCAAGACATTCTTGAGCAAGTAGAACCCAAAATTGTGAAAAAATGTAATCTGCCAGAAAATTCCAGCAGACTTTGAAGCCCGAAAAGTCACTGAAGGAGTCTTCGTTGGTCTTCCCGGCCTTCTGGAAAGTTGTAGCCCACGACTTTGCAAGCATTTTGGGCTTTTGAATCGCCCAAAAAAGAGTCCGTATGCCTCTGGAAAACCTGTTTTCGTACAGCCCTCGCTTTTAGGACGGAAATTTGTTGTTTTCTTCATTAGTCTTCAATATTTTTGTCAAACAATTTACAATAAAAAGATAAAATAAATACAATCTATTCTATTACTTTTACATTACAAATTGCCCCAAAAAAATGGCACCAAAAATAAAATAAAAATAAATGAAACAAATTACAACAATTAAGCCAAAAAAAACAAGGCTTTTCCCAAACAACCAAACATCAAACACATTCATTCACAAATGGTCTAGGCTTTCATTGGTTTGCACAAACAAGCAACAATTGACAAGGCTTTGGCTTGGGATATGGCAAAAATACATGTTTTGCCATATCAACAAAATGGAATTAAAAATTAAATTCCAAGCCAAATAATCAAAAAAATACAATAACAAGATTAATTTTTTGATATGATTTTGTAACAAGTGACAATGGGGTTCCAAAAATACCATATTTTAACCCACATTTTTATAAAAAACCGAAAATTAAAATAAAAAACCCGTAGGGTTTTGTTTTTGTCCGATCGGAATTTTAACAACACAAAACCGGTTGATTTTTGCCACTTTTCACAAAATCTAGCTAATTATATGATTAATATAATGACTCGTGATACCACTAATGGTGATTTTCGGTTAAAACAATTAACAAAACGCAGCGGAAAATATTTATCACCATGAAAGGATCTTGATATTAATCATACAATTAAACTAAAAGAAAAATCAAAGAGAATGGTATAAGAATCATACCCTAGTTGCCTTTGATCAATGATGAATTCGGATGGATATTGTGAGCAACCGAAACCAAGGATTCCAATGGGGAATACCTCTAAAGCAAGTCCACACAACACTTGCAAGAACACCAATGTAATGGATGCTAGTCCTAGAGTCTTGAGAGCAAAAGAAAGAAAACAAAACACCTACAAAGTGTGAGAGAGAGGGACGGCCAAGATGGATGGTCAAAAGGGAGTTTATGGACCATTATATCTCTTAATGGTGCCATTACAATCCTTTAATGATTTCCATAAATCATTAGTCTTATTTGCCCACAAGTCCCTATCTTTTGATTCTTCTAGTTTGCCCACAAGAAAGTTTCAATATTAACTTTTAATATTAAACTTATGATAGACAAGCTTATAGCTTATATATATTAATAATTAATGTAATTACACTAATTACACTAATTATATAATGGTGTTTAGTGTTTAAGTGTGTGACCCTTTAGGCTCACAAACAACTAGCCATATAACTATATGTTATACACGTGAAGCATATTCCAACATCAACATCCGTTATTCCCGACACTTATCATTTTCCACATTCCATTTATGAGTATTAAGGTATCACTATACCTTTAGTCATTCTTCTCTTTATCATACACGTATAATAACATTACATTGTGTATCCGGATTCCCGCCGAATATCAAAGTTCCATTTCCAAAGTTTCTATTTCTATAATTCTCATCCAAACTAACAATTCTTACCAAGACTAAGTACTTCATTATACTATCATCCTCTTATTGGAAACATTCACCAATCTCGTGTCTCATCCTTTTACGCTACATAATAGCATCAACCCTTATATCCTTACTATATGAGACACACCGGTCTATATCCTTCCCAATATATAATTTCTATACACATACTAACAGGGAAGGCTATTCCCAAAATAAATCTCTACATCATACGACTCATCTCCAATTTCTATAAACACCAATTCGTTCAATAACTAAACAATTAAGCCACAATCACATAACATCCATTTTACCTAAGATCTCCGAGGTTGCATCATGAACCCCCCCCCCCCTAATTTTTCCTTCCGGCAGACTTTCCCTTTCAACTCACTTGTGAGTTCCTTTCACAGCATCTTGTACCTTGCTCTTCTTCACGAAGTTTCATACAACACATTCCATCGTGTCAACGTTTCATCCTTCAATAATGGTGATGTCAACGTCACCATATCATTCTTCCTTAGTTTGCTACTCTCTTGCACTTGCTCAACTACCGAATTCACCAAATCGTGACCTCCGGCTCAGAACCTCCAAATTACACGACGGTTTTACACGCTATAAAGGCTTTATACAACATAATTCCATCTCTACCGACTAGGTCTTTCTGCCTTTTTTTGGGTAGATACTTCCCGCTACGGCTTCGCCATATGATAACTCTTCCCTCATACGGGTATTGGAATCATTACGTCTACCCTCATTCATTCAATCATCCAAAATCTGGTTCATATCCTCATTCACAACTCTTTCCAATTTAGTGGAGCTCGTCCACTTTTCACATTCATTCTTTCGCCATATCAGCGTATCCAATAAACAAGATTCAAACGGTCAACTCAAAAGTCGAAAACAACACAATTAGGTCAAAACATGGCATTTCGCATAGGGGTCGACCCTATCATACTAATACCTTACGGTGTCAAAAGACTCACATTGCATAATTTATAACAACTTCTTTAGGTCCCCTAGGTCCAACCCTAAACTTAACATAAAGTCTCAAGACTAGGATGGACATCCAACCTAATTCACTTAAACTATGGCTCTGATACGAAGTTGAAACACCCGTATTTTTTTTAAAAACATTGTTTAAATCATTTAAATTACATTTTTCCCAATATTTGACATATTGTCCGAAATACAGTTTAACAAAAACTTTAAAACGTTTATCAGAGTTTACAAAAATACGGTGTCACCAAGTATATCAAAACCATAGGCAAACGGGATCTACCTATGAGCTCCCGAGCTAAACATCTCTAGGCCACTTCTAGTACAGCCTTCTATCACTTCAAACCTGTACCTGAGTATATAGCCACAATACAAACGTAGTACGTGAAACAAAATAGTCTCGTGAGATACATGGGTTTTAGACCCCAATAATAATAATCAGTTCATAAATATATAAACATATATATATATATATATATATATATACTACATCAATACCGTCTAGTCACCCTATTGTGACCCTATCGATTTCTGCTATCCTAGCAATCATATCTAACTATCGGGTTGCCCCCGAACTAGCTAGAAGCACAAACATATCTAGTTATCGGGTTGCCCCCGAACTAACTAGAAGCACATTAACTTATTAACCGGGGATCCCTCGCATTAATAAGCTTCAACCAAATCTAGTATATAAACATATACATACTAGAAACATACCGGGGATCCCCCGAATTGCTCAAGATAACGGCAAGAGGGAATCGCCCAATCTACTGATACCTGCCTTACTCGCCGGACCTTCCTCCAGTTAGCAAGACTACTACCGTGGATGAGTCGATGGGAATCCACCCAACTGCCCCTCACTCCACACCTCATGACCGGGGATCCCCCGCGTCATCACATCATCTCATTCTTACCATAACTCATCAGTTATTTCAATCAAAGCCTTCAGCTATCACATCTATCATCAAACAAGTTATTTATCTAATAATAACTATATATAACTAGTTCAACATAGTGTGAACGTACCTGTATGGTCCCATAGACCCGATCATAAGCAACCCACATCTACTTCTACATCTATGAACCCTATGAGGTCCATACTTACTTATTTAATACGATACATTTCTTATCTTATCGATATCATTCTCTTCTGACTATAATACATAATTATTACTAGTCACATCATATTCATTTTCATAAATATTCGTTCTTTACTATTATTAGTAAATCTTACCAATAGATACTCATTGCTATAAAATCATTCTCATTTGCTTTACTAATACATATTTATTACTAGAGACTCAATATACGCTCTTTTGCTCAATAACTTTATTAATATGGTTCATTATTGTAAATTCCATTTTACTTCCAAAATCATCAACCATAATAGACTTATTCTAGTATCACATTACACCTACTTTCTTATCATTTTCAGTCACTATCTTTGTCAAAACATTTATTAATAAAGACTCATAAAAGTATCATAAGTATTTTCAAAACTCTTTGCTATGTACCCAGTTTAAAAGTCTCATCTACTCACCGTAGTGATAGCTAAATCCATATCGTGTTCATGAACACGAATCCTTGCTTCCCACCTTTGGAATATCTCCAATCTTTAGGTTCTTGCAACCTATCAACATAATAATCACATTTCTAGTTATCCTTAATAACTAGATAACTCATAATTTCTATTTTCATCTTTAACCACCAAGTTCATCCAACTTGGTGGAAATCTCAAAATCTTAGTTCCAAGGTTTCACCAACGAAACCCAACCCAATCACAACCCAAGGTCGACATCATTAGTCTCCATTATTAGTCTCATAACACTAATTAGCCACCAACACCCTTTTCCCCAAATTTTGGTTACATGCAAAACCCTACGTTTAACCAATCTTAAGATTCTTACAAATCTTAACCATACACTTGTTTCCTTTGTTAAAATATCATCTATTAAGTGTATACAACATTTATTTCACCATTTAAGAAAACCTCAAGAACTAGGGTTCGAGATCCAAGCTTTTACTTCCATGGATCTAAAGTAGTAAACATCAAGGAGTGAAGATTTACCTTAATCTTCGACAATAGAATCAAAATCAGCTGATTCGCACCCCGAAATCGGCTTCGGGTGACCTTTTCCACTCAAAATATGTATAAGAACTTAGAGAGAGAGTTAAGGTTTCAAGTTTGGCACTTAATGGCCAAAAACCCGTATTTAAGGTGTTCCAGACAAAAATCAGCAGTAACTGATCAGCAGTAACAGATCAGCAGTAACATATCAGCAGTAACATATCAGCAATAACAAATCAGCACTAACTGAAAGTGCCCTTTTTGGCCTTCTTTCGTCCATAACTTTCTCATACGATGTCCAAATGACACGAAATCAATTCCTACGTTCTTTAAATGATTTATCCTTATTTATCATATATTTTTTCATAATTTATTTAACATAAAAATTCGGGTCGTTACAAACGATAACAAGTGTATACTTCTTTCCACCTAGACTTTCAGTACTTATAGGGCCAAAGAGGTCCATATGGAGCATGTGAAGGCAGCTGTCGATGGAAAAACATTGCTTCGATTTGAAGGAGCTTTTATGCTGTTTACCTTGCTCACAAGCTGAGCAAAGCTTATCGTTTTCATACTTGATTTGTGGTAGACCATTCACCAGCTGACCTCGAGCCAGCTTCGAAATATTTTTGAAGTTTAGGTGAGATAGCCTTTTATGCCACAACCAGTTCAGCTCTTCAGTAGAATGAGAGAATAGACAAATTTCTTGATTTTGAGGATTCATGTCAAGTGTATAAATATTCTTGGTTCTTGGAGCAACCAATACTACCTTTCCAATTTTATCTGTCACCGTTCCTCTGTATTCATTAAAGTTCACTGAGAACTTTACATCACAAAGTTGGCAAATGCTGATTAGATTATGTTTCAGCCCATTCACATAACCAACTCTTGTGATTTTTACGGATCCATTGGAAATGGTTCCATAACCTTCAGTTGAGCCTCTACCATTATCACCAAAAATTACTGAGGGACCAGCACAAACTTCAAACTCTTCCAGCAGGGATTTGTATCCAGTCATGTGTCTCGAGCAACCACTGTCTAAGTACCAGCCATGTTTGCTTTCATCACCTTGCACATAAATTAAAAGAGTTAGTTCTTTTTGGGAACCCACACTTCGGTGGGTCCTTGTGACTTCCCGCTAGGACTCACAGAGGTTGGCTTTTTAGTAGGCTCACATGCTGAAGTTGGGGATGGTCTCAAGCATGTGTTGTCACACTCACTTGCCATATGCCCACGATCTCCACACTTATAGCATTTTCTGTTTCTTTGCAGCAGAGTAGAGGGCGAGGCAATAGGATTGGGAACTGGACCCAAAATACCTTTCGTTTTCTAATTATCAGAGATAGCCGGAGTTTGAACGAGTGATGTAAGCTTGCTGACCTTTCCTTTCAGCCGTCTGACAGACACAGCTGGAGAAGGACTTGGAGTGTTTTTAGGAACACTCTTACCTTTGTTCTTTGCAGCTCGAGTACGAACTCAAGCTGGCTCATCCTTGGAGGGTGTAAGAACAGTTTTCTTTCCTGCTGCTCTGCTAGTCTTCGACTGAGGTCTAGCAGAATATGCAGCAGGTGCTGAACCCAAGATAGATTTTCTTGGTTCAAAGATTACTACAGTAGGTGTCCTAACATGGCAGAGGAGTCAGCTGATGACTCTTCACCAGTAGTTACAGAAGGATCTTCTGAGGACATCTTAGTAGCAAAGGTTTTGGTAGATCTCACAAAGGAACCAAAAACCAACTCTTCAGCTGGCACAGAAGCATCAGCTGACAAGCAGTACAGATCATCTGTACTGCTGTCAGGTACAGCGGCTGCAGCAAGGAAGTCTCCTCCTAGTACAACTTGTACTTGACTAGGAATTTGTGAGTTAACACATTCACTCACACGTTTGGATGAACGAGACCATGATTCACAAATATTTTTAATTGCTTCAAGTTCTTTAACTTTTTCACTTAGATCATGTTGAAGAACTGAGTTTATAAATTTTGTTTCAGAAAGATCTTCTTTTAAAGTTTTGTGGTCAATTAAACGTTCTTTTAAAAATGCATTTTCACGTAGAATAGCACTATATTTATCCAAACATTCACCTTTCAGCTGATCAATGAAGTGCAAGTCACAAATAATAGAATCAACAATATCTTTGGCTTTAGTAGCCTCAGCAGAGATTAGAGAGGTTACCTTCTTATGGAGAATGTTGTCCCATTTATAAGAACTAGTATCATCAGTTGTAATACTTTCATCATCATCAGCACGAGCCATCAAACACATTGTGGCCATTTGTTCATCATCATTAGATGAGCTGTCACCTGAGTCAGCCCAGTCATGAGTTCCAGCTACGAGACCCTTGTCAGCAGCTTCGCCTTCAAGTGCCTTCTTTTCTTCTAGAATCTTTTTGGTGAAGGCTTGTAGCTTTTCGTATTTCTCTTCAATGGACTCACTAGTTGAAGATGATGAACTTGCTTTCTTCTGCTTGCAGTCGTTAGCAAAGTGTCCCTTCTTGTTACAGTTGTAGCAAGTTATCTCAGAGATGTCAGGTGTACTCTCAGAGTGTCTGGAAGGTACAGTTGACGAGATAGATCTGCTACTTGATCCTCTAGCTGAGGAGCCAGACTTGTTTTTAAAGAATTTTCTATTTTTAACAAGTTCGGCAAGCTCAGATATAAGGGCATCGTTGTCTTCGTCTTCATCGACTTCTTCGATGCTGACTTCAGGCATGCTGAACAGACCAGCAGCTGAAGAGTTGTCAGCTTCATCATCTGATGGAGGATATTTGATTCTGCTGGGTTTGTTCAGAGAAACAAGAGCAGTCGAAGATCCAGAGGGACTCAGTTTAGAGTCCTTTGGAGGTTGAAATTTGTTGAGTACGGTTCTCTCATGGCTTAGAAACATACCATAGAGAGAAGAAAGAGTATAGTCTTTCAAAGTAGGGGATGTACTCATGCAAGTTATGATGGTAGCCCATTTAGAAGGTAAGGCTGCCATAAACTTACACATTTTGGACATATCGTCCTTATCAACCCCATGAGACTTCAGCTCGTTTAACAGAATGTTATAACGATTGAAAGTTTGAGCTATAGTCTCACTCGGCTTGGCTTTAAACAGCTCGTAATCATGTATGAGCATGTTTTTGTTGTGTTCACGCACAACAGATGTGCCTTCATAAACTTCAGCCAGCCTCTCCACATCTCTTTAACTGAGTCACAAAATTGAATATTATGATACAGTTCATCACCAACTGCTTGAAAAAGCATATCCCTACCCTTATTCTCAAGATGAACAAGACGTTTTTCAGCATCTGTCCATTGAGCCTCAGAATTCACCACATAGTGTTCTAGTATTTCAGGAGTACCAGGGATGAGGGTTTTGGGAACATATTTTCCTATCGTGATGTTATCTTGAAATTTTGGGTGATAGGTAACCATGTGGGACAACATATGGGTTTTCCACATAGGATAGTTGGTTTGAGTGAGTTTAGGAGGTTTTCCAGATGTTGGAAGATCTGATGATGTAGGTTCAGCCATAACAGATGCTCAAAATTGATGGAAAACAATTTTGACACTTGCTCTGATACCAGTTGTTGGATCCCAACAACACTAACGTGTTGCGTTAAGAATGATTTACGAAGATAAGATACTGAACAACAAGATTTCAATGATTAAGAGTTTATTAAAACAACTTAATACAGTACAAAGTTTGTGGAAATAGATAGTACACACTAACTAAAACTCTATACTTGAAATGAGACTTTAAATCGCTCAAAACTAGAAGACTATGCAAGGAGAGTTATATCAGCTGATACTAACAGCTGATATTAATGTCCTAGTAATAACTATGGAGGTGTTAATGCAAGCATTTACGTCTCTATATATATAGCCCAAGATCCATGTTCCTTTGCCCACAAGTTAGACGACGTCTAAACATATTATTCGTCGATGTGGACTTGTCCATGAAACATTAAATGCTCTTGAATAAGTTATTGTCCCAAGTGTACTTTGTGTCAACTACTTCCGGTACCCTTTCTGACGCACAGTGAAAGGTGTACTACATAAGTACATAAATAGTTGACTTTCCCTTTACATGCTTGGAGGGACAAACGATGATGATGTACTGACATTATCTTCTATTCCAAAATAGAAGATCCTCATTGTTTTCTTCTTCTTTGAGCGGGAAAGGGAAATATTCAAAGTGTCAAGAACATTTCCTTTAAGTCTTCATCTGCAGCAGGTACTATCAGCTGATTCCACAATCAGCTGAATAGTCTTCTTCTTGTCTTTGTCCTTTTGTCATAGACTTCGAATGAACTCTCGTGAATAGCTGCTGATTTGACTTGATTTCCTAAAGCTAAGTACGTACTCAGCTGAAGGTTTATTGCATATACTTGCTTCAGCTGAGATACATACTTCAGCTGATATTTATTCTTCTTAGCTATCGATCATCAAATCTTATTTACTTAGTCTTGGGACTAACATGGCACATGTAAACCAAACTACCCTTTCGGCAATGAAAATAAAGTATTGCACATGTAATAAGTGGTAAACCACATGAATCATCCGTCAAATTTATTCAATTAATCGATTTCTTTTTTTTTTTTCTTCTTCATTTTTGTTGTAAGCCAAATTAGATCAACTCAAAAGATCATAACAACATTCTCATTAGACATGAAAGTATGATACAAATGTTACAAAAGATACAAAAGACACAAGATATCAAGTACATAGCGACCCTATTTATAGGGTAGAGTTTTATTTTTATACTTTTTGAACATAAAGTCTGCTTATTAAGATTTTAAATACTACATAAACTCTACTTATGAAGGTGATAAATTGTAATCAACCACATCACATGGCCACTCCTTCCCTTCAAGTCGGCAACCACCTACTGCCACCACATCTCGTCACATACTTGCAAATCTGCTTTTCAAAACCAACTTGAATACAAACTGACCACCAATTTCGACGATACCAATAATAGAAACTCATTTCATAAAACCACCGATTACAACCACTAAAATCGTGATGCAACTTACAAATATATAAAATAATTCTTCGTAGGTTGAAGTAGAGGATTCCAATGGCGAAACCTTAAATTTATAAAAACTCAAACCTGTCAAATCGATTGAAAAAGCTAGATCTTTTAAGCCCTAAAACTGAAATCGATCGCAAATCCAGGTCGACAAAGGACTTGATGTTTTGCAAACGCGTGTCGATATAACATCACCATTGGCGAAACAACTGGAGAAGGAAACCGAAAATAAGGGTTGGGGATGGATTAACTTTTTAGGGGTGTGGTGTCAACAATAATGGTTATTGATTGGGCTTTAAATCAAAGATATAGATGTGAGTGGTGAGTCTAAATGTGGTTGAAGAATGTGGATAAAAGAGAAAAAAAGAAGAAAAAAAATGAAATCAATTAATAGAGTAAATTTCACGGATGGTCCATGTGGTTTACCACTTATTATATTCAATGAGATTTATCTTCACTTTATTACAAAAGGTTAAAATGGTACCATTCAAAAATTTGTAACGACGGTAAAGACCACCAATGTAACAAACTACATACATCTGTAATGTCTAATGTAATATACAAATTTATAAGAGAGAGATGCTCTAATATGTAAGTGACAAATCACATATATCTTCCATTTAATTTGCTCTATATTGTACTAGTATGTGAGTTTGTACGTTCATATGTTTTGATACATATATACTAACTGTTATTTCAAATGGATATTGTGGGTGTTGGGTTATAAGTATTCTATTACTGATGTGCAGATACTACTGATCAAGAGTTATTGCTGCTATGACTACTTGATACTGATATTACAAGATACTACTGATGAAGGACTTACTACTGACGATCACATTTACTACTGATGACAATAAAATGAACAGATCGTGTCTGAGATTCTAGTAGAGTTAGTTATAGAATGCATATCTTATTGTAATTTCATTGTAATCATATCCTAGAATAACTAGGTTAAATATTTAGGCTTCAAGGACTATTATAAATAGTTCCTTACGAATTGTAAACGTACGTGTGTATCGATTCATCGTTAATATACATTGAAGCATTTTGTGATAAACTGTGTTCTTAATATTTCGTATTCGATTACAGTTTACATTGTTCTTAATCAAATAACAAGAGTGTTAATCTGCTTTAACTTCTCTTTGTTAGTAGATCTGCGATTCAATAACTTGTTTGAGTTATTCGATCCTCACAGAGACATCTTGGAAAAGTTTACAATGAAAGACTGCAAAAGTGCAAGCACACCAATGGAAACACACAAACACCTACATCCTGATGTTGAGGGGGAAGATGTAGATGAACATCTATATAGATCAATGAGAGGTTCTTTAATGTACCTAACTGCATCAAGACCTGACATTATGTATAGTGTGTGTGTATGTTACAGGTATCAAGCAAGACCTAAGGAGCTACACTTGCAAGCTGTCAAAAGAATCTTCAAATACTTGAAGGGAAAACCTTCTCTTGGTCTTTGGTATCCACATGACTCACCATTTGAACTCATAGCCTACACAGATAGTGACTATGGAGGTGAATGTCAAGATAGAAAATCTAGTACTGGTGGATGTCAATTCTTTGGATCAAGACTGGTGTCATGGCAATGTAAGAAGCAAACCAATGTCTCAACATCAACTGCTGAAGCAAAGTATGTAGCTGCATCTGCTTGTTGTGCTCAAGTTCTATGGATTCAAAATCAACTCCTAGACTTTAGTATCTCTATTCTTAAAACTCCCATTTTTATTGATAATCAAAGTGCTATTAGTATTGTGAATAATCGAGTAAAACATTCAAAAACCAAACATTTTGAAATAAGATTTCACTTTATAAGGGATTGTAATGAAAAAAAATTAATAAAAGTAGAGAAAATTCATACTGACAATCAATTAGCCGATCTGTTTACAAAAGCATTTGATGTAGGAAGATTCAGCTTTTTGGTTAGCAGTATTGGAATGATTTTAATAAATTAATTTCACGATTAAAATCATATGTAAAGTTTTTGTACAATATCTATATTTAAAAGTATGCTTTACTACTGGTTATTCACTATTACCGATCATGAATTACTCTTATAATTTAGTACTGATAGGGACCTTCTTAGAATTAGGTTAAGTATAAAACAACTGTTACTACTGACGTTGCTATTACTGCTACTTAGTTACTACTGATCGACCGTTATCTGTAAAATACGACATTTTACCATACTAACCCCCATGAAAATAGCCGTTGGGCTATGATTCGAAGGGTATTTCGGTCATTTTTTAGGTTAATTCGAAAAATATAAATAGTTGAATGAGATTAGTTTAGCATTATCCAATCCTCGATCCAATAAATCCTACGATAAACCCTAATCTTTTCAAATACGATCAAATTCTTGAACCAGTAACAAATCACCCCTCTTCCAAAATCAATCATTTTCTGTGAAACTTCGAACTCCAAATCCTAACAATGGCAATGAAGAAACCTTTGGCTGTTGAAACCGATCTTATGTACTCAGAGTTTCACAATATGTTATCATTTTTAAGAAATCCAGATGGAACTAAAAGCTTCAGGCCAATAGTTATGTTCTTGAAAAACTCTTCAATACGCTTTGCCTTGACTGTACACCATAAACTTTGTGTTCAACACATTGTCCAATTTTGGGAGAAGGCAGAGAAGATAGAAGAACAGGGCACAATCAAAATTAAATCTGAAATTGATGGAAAGCCTATCAAAATTTCTGAACAATCCATTAGAGTACATCTTCAACTCAATGATGAGTCAGGTATTTCTCTCTTATTTAAAGAAATTCTAATAGAAAACATTTTAAGAATGGGGTATGAGGGAAGAACAGATATCCAAACATTTCAAAAAAGGCTTCTCTCTCCTCAATGGAAGTTCTTGGTACATACAATTCAACATTGTATGTCACCTAAAAAGAGCACTTGGAATGAGTTCAACAGATCAATAGCATCTGCTGTTGTCTGTTTGTGCACAGATTAAGTATTCAATTTTTCTAAAATGATTTTTGAAGGGATGCTTGGAAACCTATCAGTTTCAAAATTTTTAATGTATCCAAAATTCCTTGCACACGTTTTTGATTGTGAGATTCCTGATCTCATTAAAACTACAAATATTTTTCCATTACCAGAATTCAATAAAAAGGTTTTCTCAAACATGAACAAGAAGTTCAATTTTTCTGGTAAAGAAACACCATTATTTGCAAACATGATCTATGAGCATCCTCCAACTGGAGAAGGTTCAAGTCACCCAATTGAACCCCAACCCACTCCATCACCAAAAATAGCCCAAACACAATCCTAAAAGTCCACTCAATTATCCACACAAACAAATGTCCTGAATGTGTACCAGGTACATGCAGATAAACCTCAGATTGCTACTCTTCACTCTGAGGTAGACCAACCTAAAGCCAAACAAATCTCTACAACTTATAAAAGGAAGAAATCTTCCTTAAAGGACACCAGGGGACCCACTGAGTCACACCCAGACTCCAAGAGTTGTCCTCCAAGGAGGAGAAAGGGCATGAGGAAAGGGCTCTCATTACTGATGCCCCAAAGGTGGGTGCACAGGCTAGTGAGAACATAATAAGGACCCAGACCTCGGCAACTTTAAGTGATGACTCATCCTTTGAGGCAGCACTTAAAGGACCCCGGTGCCAAGAAACCTAAAGGGGAGGTACTTCTGCTTCTTCTAGGAAGAAGAGAGTATCTAAACAGCCCATTTCATCACCAAGCAGTGATGAGGGTAGCTTGAACAAAAATGAGTTGACGGATAGGATGGAAAACCTTAAAGCCAATGTACCAAACAAGCCCAATGATCCACCCAAAGGGGCTGAGGGCAGTATTAAACCAACTAAATTGACGGATAGGAAGGAAAACCTAAAACCACTGTAAAACATTGTCTGGATCTTTTAAATTCTCAAGGAAAAACCATGAGCTACATGAAGCATTACATTAACACCTTGAACAGAAGACAGAAGAGGTTCGATTATAGGCTTCAAAGGCAATCAACTATCATCAGAAAATTACAGAAAAAGATTGCAGATAGTGAGGCTCAACAAGTTGAGATCACTAAGGGGGAGAAGGAACAAATATAAGGAATGATTGATCATTCCATTGCAGCAGCAACCTCCCTCCTAAATCTAAAAGAAGCTCATGGTGAAACAGGTCAAAGTTTTGATGAAGACCTATACTGAGGAGTAAGGAGTATGGATGAAGATGTCTTTGTGTCTGCAAATCAATCCCCAACAGCAGAACAAGTACATTCTCCAGTTACTACTGAGGTAATTGAAACTACTGATCCTATGGATATTACTGATGCTAAAGAACAAGAGGTTGTTACTACTGATCCCATTGAAGAAGACACAACACCAGTAGTAAATGTTCCAATAACAGAAACTATCATTCCTACTACTGATGCCCTAGCAGTAGTAACTACAACACCAACCTCACCAGTAGTAGACTCCTCACAACAGTTGGTGGTATATACAACAGAAACAACACCAGTAGTAACTACCTTGGTTACTACCTTGGTTACTACTGAAGATGAAGAAGAAATACCAGAACTCCTTGAACCAGCTGTGATCATCCCAAGGCCTCCAACTCCAGAACTTAAGCCACTTATCATACCTGACATTGATGATAATGTGAATTGGGATGACGTAGATGAATGTGCACTACCTCCTCACCCCAAAATCTTAACTGAAGATAAAGTTCATTTATTTTCTCCATCAATAGTGATCACCCCAGTTATTGATATGAAATATACCCCACTATCAAAGTGTGTGAATGTAGGTAAAGAAAAATTTGATGATGACTGCCCACACAGAGCTCTAGGTCACTTTCTGGTAAACAAGATAAATTGTGTTAGACCTGCAAAGCAAGATAAGTGGAAGGTGAAAAGGATGAGGTATCTAAGAAAGGTAGCTAAGACTCAAGCTCTTGAAGACAAACGAATAGCAGAAGAAGAAAAATTGAAAAATGCAGCAATTCAAGAGATTGAAGAGTTCTTAGAAGGAGATCAACAGGAAGAATTAAAAAAAATAAAACAAATTGAACAAGAAAGTATAAGTCTCCTTGAAGCACAAGTGAAGGAATGCAAACGCGTGAAAGAAGACATGCCTGAACAGTTTGCAGAAAAGAAAGAAGATATGATCTCATACTTTAAATCCAGAGGTCACAATGCAAAATCTTTTGGTAGAACGAAGCTGATTACCATCATTGAAAGATATTGTATTGAGAAAAAGAAAGAATTTGCAGAACCAGAGATCAAAGAGGTTGAAGTAGAAAAACCAACAAACTTAATAGATATTGATCCCAAAGAAGTAATTACAAGAAAACCACTCTCTGGTGAATCATGAAATATTACTGCAAAGAAGAGAAAAGCTCTACAAACAGAACAAGAGGCTAGGAAGAAATCAAAACAAACAGAACTGTTAAGGCAAAAAGCCTTGCCCCTTTAGATCTTAAGATAACAAAACAACCTAGACTAGCTTTGATTAATATGTAGAATAATATAGCTAAGTTTAGGTCTGATACTGAGTGATCAGTATTGGAACTCAGTATCAGTACTCAGTATCAGATAGTGATACTGAGTAGAAGGACTGAGTGATACTCAGTATAGTAACGGACTAAGATCAAATCCCTTGATCTTAGTCATTTTCCTTACTTAGTCCTTCGGTTACTCCTTTGCTCATTATGTAAGATCTCTATAACATTATAAATAGAGATCATCTTGCAAAGGAGTACTTACCAATTTACTTTACACATTCACATCTTTTGTAATTGATCAGTGGTCTTGTTATTCCGCAACAAGCCACACTTAGTGGATTTATACATTGACTATATTCTTGTGTTATCACTCTAATATTTCTCTAAGTATAATAATCTATCAATTAACATTATAAACCAGGGTTGTTGTGACCTAACAACTGGTATCAGAGCAGGCTAAATAATCTCTTATTTAGTCGATCTATAACCCTGGCAACCATTTCCTACATCTATCCCTCCAACACTCAAAAATCCAAAATGTCTACAATTATTGCACCAGTTATGTCTGGAAAGGGAGTACCTATCTTTGATGGAAAAGACTTCCATCAATGGAAGCTCAAAGCTCAGTGGTACCTTGAATCTATTCATCATGAGATGCTCACTGTGCTAAATGATGGTCCCATCATTCCACAAACTGTGGAACCTGTTGCTGCTACTGATGATGCTCCTGAGGGCATAAGATCTGTACCTAAACTAAAGCACAACTGGACTGATACTGACCGTCAGTTGTATGCTTTAGACTCCAGAGCTAAAGGGGTGATTGGTAATGCTGTTACCAAAGAGATACTTAATGCAATTATGAAATTGCCAACAGCAAAGGCTATGTGGGATAGCCTATCAGTCACCTATGAAGGTACATCAAAGGTGAAGTTGCAAAGAAAAAGCAACATGAGAAGGAAATATGAAAATTTCTTTTCAACTCCAAATGAAGACATCACCACTCTCTATAACAGGTTCAATACTGTTATCCATGATTTAATCAGTGTAGGCATTGTGAAAGAGGAAGGAGAGCTTGTTCAAAAGTTTCTGGATAGCCTTCCTCAACAATTTCTTGACATGACAAACTCTGTCAATGCTGCTAACAACATTGAGTCATACACTCTTCAAACTTTGTATGGTTTAATGCTGAATCATGAGGAGAATAATGCTGCAAGACTGATCAACTGGAAGAAAACTGACAAGTCTTCCACTGGTATGGCTCTAGTTGTGCAACAGGCTTATACTGTGACTGAGCCAGATGAACCAGAAGTTGATCTTGCTGATGCTGAGGCAGAAGAGCTTGAAACTCAAATGGCTCTCATGTCTATGAAGCTGGATCAGTTGAAGAAGAAGAGGCTTGGTGTTAGCTCTTCTAATACTGACCCTAGATCAGGTCTGTGCTATAGGTGTGGAAAACCTGGACATATTGCTGCAAATTGTCATACTAAGTCTTCTGAGACTGACCAAAATGACAAGATTGCATACCGAGCAAAAAGATATAGAGACAAATATGTCAAGCTGAAGAATTGGAGCAAGGGAAAGAGGGCAGAAGGAAATGGAGCACCTCATCAAGCACTTTACTCAGAAGCATGGATGGATGAAGAGTTAAGTGATGATGAAGAAGAGATTGAGAATAAAGCCTTTATGGCTTTCACTGAAGATGATTTGAAGAGTTCCTTTGAAAAGGATATCAAAGAGGCTGAGAGGATGAGTGTTCATACTGATTGGGATTCCACTCAGTTGTACAAGGTAAGTTCCTTTCAAACTTATTCAGTGAATGAAAAAACCAAGATTTTTGAGTATATGCTTGTTGATCTTAAAACTTCTGTACAAAAAGAAAAAGCTTTAAAATTAACAATTAAAGAACTTGAAAGAGTAAATAATGAAAACTTGGATAAATTAGCAAAATATAAAGATTTAGAACTAAACTTCTCAGATTTAAAAGACATTAACCAAAGATTAGCTGATAAAGCTCATTTACACAAACTTGAAAAAGAGAAATTTGAAAAACAGTGTAAATCTTGGGGAAATGCTTCAATAAAATTAAATAAATGTTTAAATGAACAATTTCCAGAAAATGTGAGGGCTGCACTTGGTGTTGATCCTCAATTTAAAAACAGGAACAATTTTGCTGATTTATTTGAAGAGTTTTCTACTATGAATCCTATTAATTTTGTAAAAGCTAAAACTTTATGTGAAGTTGGATGTCAAACTGAGTCAGATGATGAAGAAAATGAAATTTTAGAAAAACCTATTGGTCCTTCCTAATGGTGATTTTCGGTTAAAACAATTAACAAAACGCAGCGGAAAGTATTTATCACCATGAAAGGATCTTGATATCAATCATACAATTAAACTAAAAGAAAAATCAAAGAGAATGGTATAAGAATCATACCCTAGTTGCCTTTGATCAATGATGAATTCGGATGGATATTGTGAGCAACCGAAACCAAGGATTCCAATGGGGAATACCTCTAAAGCAAGTCCACACAACACTTGCAAGAACACCAATGTAATGGATGCTAGTCCTAGAGTTTTGAGAGCAAAAGAAAGAAAACAAAACACCTACAAAGTGTGAGAGAGAGGGACGGCCAAGAGGTGTGGTCAAAAGGGAGTTTATGGACCATTATATCTCTTAATGGTGCCATTACAATCCTTTAATGATTTCCATAAATCATTAGTCTTATTTGCCCACAAGTCCCTATCTTTTGTTTCTTCTAGTTTGCCCACAAGAAAGTTTCAATATTAACTTTTAATATTAAACTTATGATAGACAAGCTTATAGCTTATATATATATATTAATAATTAATGTAATTACACTAATTACACTAATTATATAATGGTGTTTAGTGTTTAAGTGTGTGACCCTTTAGGCTCACAAACAACTAGCCATATAACTATATGTTATACGCGTGAAGCATATTCCAACAGCTCCCACTTGCGCACGTGATAACATCAAGTAGTTATACAAGCAAAGGTTAGAGTCTAGCAACCCGCCAATGCCCCTAGGAGTATATGAGGAGTTTCATAAAATCTTTGTTCAAAGTTTTTCGAGCAGTTATCCTTTTGTTACTGATACTATGTTGAATTTTAGGCAAGGATTAATGTCAATCTAAAATTTCAACGATTCTGTTTCTCGATCTATATAATGAAGTAGATTACCAAAACCAATCAAGATTCATCTTGATTACCTTTTGGGTGTGGCCACACATACATCTATTCAAAATCATCGAGGGGCCCAGTAGTATCTAATCCACATGCGTGGAGGAACAAATTCTTTGTTGACTGCACGTGTTTGTCATATGCTTAATGACAAACCCGATAATGGTTGTTATAGCAGCCTTATTCAGGTCAGCGTTTAACCATATCAAAGTTTGCCCCTCTACATACACAAACCAACTTGCATCTCAAGTCAGAGGATAAGTGACAAAGCCTTTGTGAGATTCACTTGTGACATAAATCCAGGAAGTGATTTCTCATAGGTTGGGTCAGTCCAATTGTGCATCAATATGAACAACATGTGAGTTTGATTTCATCATCCTTAGTCATACTAAGATAATGTCATCAATGCCCTCAGATTTGTCTTAATAATATTCCCATATTATTAATATGACAATGGACAATTTAGAATATAAAACGCAGTAGATATTCATGGATATAAACATGCAAATATAGAACACAGTAGATATTCATATAAAAACGATCATATCAAATATATCAATTTATTCCAATAAAAACTGCTCAATGTTCCATTATCCAAATACTAAAACAGATTACATGAAACTACTAGCTGGTCGAAGTCCAATGCTTCTAGCATGCTCAATATGTTTGGTACATGACATTGGCTTCGTGAAGGGATCAGCTAAGTTGTCATCTGTATGAACTTTGAGCAAGCGTACATCTCCCATTAGGATCGCATCTCTGATGTAGTGAAGCTTCCTCCGATAATGTCTGGCACCTTTCTGAACACCAGGTTCGTTGGCAATGATGATAGCACCTGTGTTATCACAGTACATATCCATAGGTTTTTCATTACTGGGGACAACTCCAAGCCCAGAAATGAATTTCCTCATCCAAACAGCTTCCATTGCAGCTTCAGTAGTTGCAATGTATTCAGCTTCTGTAGAAGACATAGCGATAGTGCTCTGCTTTGCACTTTTCCAATCAACAGCGCCTCCGTTCAAAACGAAAACATACCCCGTTTGAGATTTGGAATCATCTCTATCAGTCTCAAAACTAGCGTCAGAATAACAAGTAACGCTTAGTTCATTTTGAGATTCACCACCATAGACAAGAAACATATCTTTAGTATTCCTAAGATACTTCAGTATTTTCTTAACAGCAGTCCAGTGACTCTCACCTGGATTCTGTTGATATCGGCTTGTAAGGTTCTGAGAGAACGCTACATCAGGTCTTGTGCACCGCACAGCATACATGATAGATCCTACTGCCGAGGCATAGGGGACATCACGCATACGTTTCATCTCATCAGGTGAGGACGGTCCTTGAGTCTTACTCAAGTGTACATTGTGTTGCATAGGGAGACTTCCACGTTTGGAAGCATATATTCTAAACCGTTTTAGAATCTTATCAATGTACGCACTTTGACTTAGTCCGATTAACCGCTTTGATCGATCTCGATAGATCTTTATACCAAGTATATATGCCGCTTCCCCAAGATCCTTCATAGCGAAGCACTTCCCAAGCCAGGATTTTACATCTTGTAGCATTGGAATGTTATTTCCTATGAGTAGTATGTCATCGACATATAGGATTAGAAAGACGACAATGCTCCCACTAGCTCTTACATATACACATGGCTCGTCGGGATTCTGAGTAAAGCCAAACGATTTGACTTCCTCATCGAATCTTTTGTTCCAACTCCTGGATGCTTGCTTTAGTCCATAAATGGACCTTTGAAGCTTACATACTTTCTTTGGGTGTTTTGGATTAACAAAACCCTCAGGTTGAACCATATAAACATCTTCATCAAGATGTCCATTTAAGAAAGCAGTTTTAACATCCATTTGCCAAATCTCATAGTCATAGTACGCTGCTATGGCTATGACAATCCTAATAGCTCTAACGTCGGCAACAGGCGAGAAGGTTTCATCATAGTCAATCCCGTAGGTTTGAGTGTAACCTTTTGCTACCAATCGAGCTTTATAGGTGTGTACATTGCCATCCATGTCGGTCTTCTTCTTGAAGAGCCACTTGCTACCAACAGTCTTACTGTTAGGAGGAAGATCAACCAACGTCCATACTTGGTTATCTTTCATGGATTGCATTTCCGCGTTCATAGCATCAAGCCATTTGTCAGATTCAGAATCTGATAATGCAGCTCGATAGTTAGGGGGTTCATTATGATCCCCTAAACTTAGCTCCTCAGCATCGACATGGAAGCCATATCGTTCAGGTGCATGAGGTGTCCTTGCGGACCTTCGAACAGGGATTACATCATTTTGAGGTGCAACAGGAACAGTTTCGTGTTCAGCCTCATCTTGATGTTCGCTAGTCTCTACAATAGGTTGTGCATCTTCATCGCTTGGAATCTCGTCAAAGTCGATGGTACTCCCACTTGCTTCTTGTGAAATGAGATTGCTCTCAAGAAACTCAGCATAACGAGCAATAATTACTTTTTGCTCAGGTGGGTAGTAGAAATAGTAACCCATCGTTTCCTCAGGGTATCCTATAAAGATGCACTTGACAGCTCTGGGTTCAAGTTTGTTTGGCGTGTCTCGTTTCACGAGAGCCTCACAACCCCAGACCTTCAAGTAAGACAAGTTAGGGACTTTCCCATGCCATATCTCATATGGTGTCTTTTCAACCTTCTTGGTGGGAACCATATTCAGTATGCGAGCAGCCGATTTGAGTGCATAACCCCAAAAGGATAGAGGCAGAGTGGTAGGACTCATCATCGATCGGACCATGTCAAGCAAGGTGCGATTTCTCCTCTCTGATACACCATTATGCTGTGGTGTATAAGGGGGAGTGAATTGTGAGACAATCCCACAATTCTTTAGATGGTCTTGAAACTCATGGCTCATGTACTCTCCTCCTCGATCGGAACGGAGAGCCTTAATCTTCTTGCCAAGTTGATTTTCTACTTCATTCTGGAAAGCTTTGAACGTTTCAAAGGTTTCATGTTTATGTTTAATCAAGTAAACATAACCATAACGACTAAAGTCGTCAGTGAAGGTAATGAAATAGGTAGCACCTTCCCTAGTTCGAGTTCTAAAAGGGCCACATACATCAGTATGTATGAGTCCAAGTAGATCATTGGCCCTTTCGCCTACATGGGAGAAAGGCTTGCGCGCCATTTTACCAGATATGCAAGAAACACATTTATCAAATGATTCAGAATCATCTGATTTTATAAGTCCATCCTTTTGTAATTTCAAAACGCGTTTCTTGTTAACATGGCAAAGGCGACAATGCCATAGGTAAGTAGAATCCAAATTCTTCTTGGATTTCTTATTGCTACATGTATAAATAGAACTACTGTTTGTGATACGATTATGCATGTCAATCTCAAAGATACCATCACGAGGAATAGCATTAAAGTAAAAAACATTATCCTTTGAAACTGAAATACCATAATCCGTAAACGTATGAATAAAACCATTATTCCACAAACAAGAAAGCGATACTATACCCCTAGTAATACTAGGCGCATAGTGACAATTGTCTAATACAATAATTAAACCACTAGGAAGGATTAAATCATAGCTTCCTATAGCTTCGACCGGTGCACGATTGCCATTGCCCACGTACAAGTCCAAAGCTCCATGGTTTAGCTTTCTACTTCCCCTTAGACCCTGCATGGTATTACAAATGTGAGTTCCACAACCAGTGTCATATACCCATGATTTCTTAGGGAAAGCATATAGTTCTATTGTGAAGATACCTGATGTGCCAACCTTGTTGGCTTTGTTCTTCATCAACTCTGCCAGGTAGGCGGGACAATTCCTCCTCCAATGGCCTGTTTCACCGCAGTGATGGCAAGCAAGATCCTTAGCGGGATGCTCCTTATGAGTAGGTGGGGGAACCTTTGGCTTGGGCTTGTAAACTTGCTTTCCCTTGCCTTGGCCCTTCGCAACTACTTGCGGTTTTGGTTTTTGGATCTTTCCTTGCCTTATAGCAAGGACAGTAGGGGCCGGAGTTTTCTTGGGTAGGCTTGCCTCCGTTTGTTTCAGCATAGCATGTAATTCGGCGAATGTCTTCCCCATACTATGCATATGATAAGTCATGACAAACGGTGCAAAATCCTTGTTTAGGGACGTTAGAATCAAGCTAATCCCAAGGATGTGCGGCATAGCGTAACCAAGCCTCTCCATTTGGTCTAAGTAGCTCTTCATCTTCAAGAGATAAGAACTAACAGACTGTCCCTCCTCCTGCTTGCAAGCGTGGAAGGCTTTGACAGTGTCAAAGAGTTCCTGCTCGGCTTGCTTTTGATACATGGCCGTTAGTTCACGCATCATATCAAATGCAGTGAGGTCCTCGAGATTCTTTTGAATCTCGGGAATCATGCTCACTAGCATAAGCGCGGCGACTTCCTGTTGTTCGTTAAACCTTTTGGTATAGGCTGTACGAACAGCAGCAGTGGCGGTAGCAGCAGGGGCAGGGGGCAGCGCCTCCTCCAAATGGTGGTACTTGTGCTCGGCCCTAAGGACAATCCTTAGGTTTCGAGACCAGTCCACAAAGTTCGTTCCATCAAGTTTCTCTTTTTCGAGAACGGAACGAATGGTGGTGTGTGTTAGGGTTTGATTGTTTGAAGTCATCTACAAAATTACAAAGTCCATTAATTAGTATTGTCAATAATAATGTCTTTTAATAAATTAACTACCCAATTAATTTTAATTAAAAGCTAAGATCCCATTGAGCTTCTATCATCGCATCAGTTGATCTGCTAGAGATGATAGATCCAATAGGTAGGTGACGATCAACAATTGCATTACAAGTGCAACTCTTAGAGGTATGGGACTTCATGGCACCTAGTGAACAAGCATCTAGGGTCAAGTGGCATGTTTGTCGCATCTTCGCCTCGAGTCAAGGTCTCACCGTTAACTTGATTAAGTCATCCAATGTGAAATCATGTCAAAATAGATCTAGGTCTCACCGTAGAGAATAATGACCTCGGATTTAAATTCAAACCACGTCTCACGTGAATTCAAAAATAGAAGCAAGTGATTTACAACCGATTGGACGGCGTGACTTAAATTTTAGGTATGTTTAAATTTTAATTTAATAAAATTTTATTTAAGATATGAATGAATCATGTACTTCATTCATACCACTTCATAAGTCTTGTAATAAACGGTAAAAACTTTTAGCGATTATTAAGTGATGAGTTTCAAATCATATTTAAACTTAGTTTAATCTCAAAACGATTTTAGATTAAAGGTTTAATCATCAATGATTAACTAGTAATCATCGATGATTAAGGTTTTGAATGTTTTAATGTTTGTGTCTAAAAACCATTTTTAATTTGTTTTACTATTTGTATCTAATAGAAAAGAAAAACAACCACAAACATAAGAATAAAACATGCAACAAAATTTTGTGCAAACCTCGACCAATGAAATCCTAGGTTCGGTCACGTGAGTCATCACGACGGACCGAAGGGTCAAACTAGGGGACGGGCCAACATGAACCCAAACGGGCCTACATAAACCCAATGGGCTCCCACTTGCTCCAAGACATTCTTGAGCAAGTAGAACCCAAAATTGTGAAAAAATGTAATCTGCCAGAAAATTCCAGCAGACTTTGAAGCCCGAAAAGTCACTGAAGGAGTCTTCGTTGGTCTTCCCGGCCTTCTGGAAAGTTGTAGCCCACGACTTTGCAAGCATTTTAGGCTTTTGAATCGCCCAAAAAGGAGTCTGTATGCCTCTGGAAAACCTGTTTTCGTACAGCCCTCGCTTTTGTGACGGAAATTTGTTGTTTTCTTCATTAGTCTTCAATATTTTTTGTCAACAATTTACAATAAAAAGATAAAATAAATACAATCTATTCTATTACTTTTACATTACAAATTGCCCCAAAAATGGCACCAAAAATAAAATAAAAATAAATGAAACAAATTACAACAATTAAGCCAAAAAAAACAAGGCTTTTCCCAAACAACCAAACATCAAACACATTCATTCACAAATGGTCTAGGCTTTCATTGGTTTGCACAAACAAGCAACAATTGACAAGGCTTTGGCTTGGGATATGGCAAAAATACATGTTTTGCCATATCAACAAAATGGAATTAAAAATTAAATTCCAAGCCAAATAATCAAAAAAATACAATAACAAGATTAATTTTTTGATATGATTTTGTAACAAGTGACAATGGGGTTCCAAAAATACCATATTTTAACCCACATTTTTATAAAAAACCGAAAATTAAAATAAAAAACCCGTAGGGTTTTGTTTTTGTCCGATCGGAATTTTAACAACACAAAACCGGTTGATTTTTGCCACTTTTCACAAAATCTAGCTAATTATATGATTAATATAATGACTCGTGATACCACTAATGGTGATTTTCGGTTAAAACAATTAACAAAACGCAGCGGAAAGTATTTATCACCATGAAAGGATCTTGATATCAATCATACAATTAAACTAAAAGAAAAATCAAAGAGAATGGTATAAGAATCATACCCTAGTTGCCTTTGATCAATGATGAATTCGGATGGATATTGTGAGCAACCGAAACCAAGGATTCCAATGGGGAATACCTCTAAAGCAAGTCCACACAACACTTGCAAGAACACCAATGTAATGGATGCTAGTCCTAGAGTTTTGAGAGCAAAAGAAAGAAAACAAAACACCTACAAAGTGTGAGAGAGAGGGACGGCCAAGAGGTGTGGTCAAAAGGGAGTTTATGGACCATTATATCTCTTAATGGTGCCATTACAATCCTTTAATGATTTCCATAAATCATTAGTCTTATTTGCCCACAAGTCCCTATCTTTTGTTTCTTCTAGTTTGCCCACAAGAAAGTTTCAATATTAACTTTTAATATTAAACTTATGATAGACAAGCTTATAGCTTATATATATATATTAATAATTAATGTAATTACACTAATTACACTAATTATATAATGGTGTTTAGTGTTTAAGTGTGTGACCCTTTAGGCTCACAAACAACTAGCCATATAACTATATGTTATACGCGTGAAGCATATTCCAACACTTCCATCTGCTCAAAGTGCTATACTGAGCTACAAGAACTCAGTATTGAATTTCAAATAACAGAAATTTCTGATACCGAGCTACCAATAGTTCAGTATGACACTTCTGCTGTTCCACCTTTTGAATTATTATTTAATACAACAACTTTTGAATTATATAATGATAATAAGACAACTTCTATCTCACATGTTTCATCAAATACAGAAGTCGCAGGAACAGAAACATTATACACTGAGACATCTAAAGAACTTGTTAAAGTTGTTCCTTTAAAACATGATAAACAAAAGACAACTTCAACTAGGTCTTTGGTTGGTAAAGACAAGAAGTCTACCACTAATAATATTAGAAAGACTTCTCTGTCAAATAAAAATAAGCAACCAGATCCTCCATCTCCTAAACCAGTTAAAAACAATGTTAATACATCTATTAGAAATAACAAAATTAACATTTTAAAAACACTTGGTGATCAGGTCAAATCTTTAAGTAAACAATTTGCAAAACTCGTTAATACTGACCTACCAAAAGTGAAACATTTTTCTAAAATACCATATGAAAATATGTTTAGAAATAGACCTAGAAAATGTTATAGATGTCATCATACTGGTCATAAGGGAGATGAATGCTGGACTGATCTCTCAAGCCCTAGGTACTCAGTACCAAAGAAAAGGAGAGAAACTAAGTCAGTATCACCAAAGAAAACTTCTAAAGTTACCCCTGAAGTGATACCGACCTCTCCACATAAAGAGATCAAGTCAAATTGTGTTTATCCCACCAAAGGTCCCATTCAAAAATGGGTTCCTAAAAAGAACTAACTCTTATTTTGTGTCTTGTGCAGGGTGACAGAAAGTGGTACTTAGATAGTGGCTGCTCAAGACACATGACAGGCAGTATGGAATACCTTCTTAATTATACTCCAGAGAAGGGTCCTTCTGTCAAGTTTGGAGATGACTCGGTGGGAAAGACAAGAGGTTATGGTGTGATCAAGGCAGGCAACATAACTTTTAAAAGAGTTGCCTATGTAGAGGGTCTAAAACACAATCTGCTCAGTATCAGCCAGATGTGTGATGATGACAATGAAGCTCGATTCCGAAAGGTTGCAGGAATCATTTACAATGATAAAGGGCAGCCTGTACTCATTGCTAGAAGAGAAAAAGACGTATATGTGGTCAACCTATCTGAAATAGACCCAACTATTCGAGTATGCCTGCTTTCTAAAGTCAAGCCAGAATTACATTGGCTATGGCACAAGAAACTCTCTCACATCAATTTTAGAAATATCAATGAGCTCAGTTTGAAGAAACTGGTGAGAGGTTTGCCCACAATTACTTATTCAAAAGATAAGTTATGCTCAGCATGTGATATGGGCAAGCAGAAGAAGAGTTCATTCAAATCTAAAGTCAATCATTCCATCAATGAACCTCTTACTATGATACATATGGATCTTTTTGGCCCCATCAGCACACCATCTTTGGCCAAAAAGATCTATACTCTAGTCTTAGTTGATGAATTTTCAAGATATACTTGGGTCATCTTCCTCAAGACTAAGTCAGATGCAACAACAGAAATCATTGCCTTTATAAAAAGAGAGGAACATCAAAAAGGCAACAAGGTCAAGCAACTTAGAAGTGACCATGGTACTGAGTTTAAGAACTCAGTATTAGCAGATTTCTGTGAAGAAAAAGGAATCATTCAAAACTTCTCTGCAGCCTACACACCACAACAAAATGGTGTTGTAGAAAGAAAGAACAGAACACTGATTGAAGCTGCAAGAACTTTATTATGCCATGCTGGACTGGCACTGAGTTTCTGGGCTGAAGCTGTAAACTGTGCAAACGTCACTCAGAATAGAGCCACTATAGTCCAAAGACATCTGAAGACTCCATATGAGTTATACAATGGTAATATTCCTAATGTGGAATATTTCCACATCTTTGGGAGTAAATGTTTTGTACTCAGTACAAAACAAAATCTCAATAAATTTGCTCCCAAAGCAAATGAAGGTGTGTTCATGGGCTACTCTCCACACTCTAAAGCTTTCAGAGTGTATATCATCTCAACTAAGATGATTGTAGAATCCATTCATGTCACATTCGATGAAGATCAGAATGAGCATTCTACCTCAGCAAGTGAAGACATAAGTGGCATAGATATTCTATGCAATCCAGAACACTCCATTGCTGAACAGCCTAAGTTTCATCCACACTTTATTCCTAATAAGTTTAATGAAACTGATCAAGTTCAAACTCAGTATCACTCAAATGAGACTCATACTGAGGTTCCCATATCAGAGGACCTCCATACTGAGTTTCCAACCAATGATCTGAACCACTCTATTTATGAAGAAGGTGAAACATCCAACACTTCACAAGAATCCACATCAACTCTGCAAAATGAAGATGAACAGCAACCTGCACTGTCTAATACTGATCAGAATTCCACTCAGTATCAGACAGACAACACACCAAATCAACAAGATATTGTTGATCCTATTTCAAATGCTCCCTTAGGAAACAATTTAAGGGAACACAGAGACCATCCACACTCAAACATTATTGGTCCTATTGAAGAAGGTGTCCAAACAAGAAGAAAATTAGAATTTCCAGCCCAAGCAACTGCAAAATTTTGTTTCTTCTCAAGTTTTCTATCTACCATTGAACCAAAGAAAGCTGATGAAGCTTTATTAGATGAAGATTGGGTAGAGGCTATGCAAGAAGAGCTCACAGAGTTTGAAAGAAACAAAGTTTGGAACTTAGTACCACCTCCTTCTGGCAAAACTATTATTGGTACTAAGTGGGTGTTCAAAAACAAGATGGACAAGGATGGTGTTGTCATCAGGAACAAAGCACGGTTAGTTGCTCAAGGTTACAGGCAAGAAGAAGGCATTGACTATGATGAAACTTTTGCACCAGTTGCAAGAATTGAAGCTATTAGGTTGTATCTTGCATATGCAGCCTTTAAAAATTTCAAAGTTTATCAGATGGATGTCAAAAGTGCTTTTCTAAATGGAAAACTACAAGAAGAAGTTTATGTTAAACAACCTCCAGGTTTTGTTGATCCCAAATTTCCTCATTATGTTTTCAAGCTTGATAAAGCTCTATATGGGCTCAAACAAGCTCCAAGAGCCTGGTATGACACCTTGTCTGAGTATCTTATTGAAAATAAGTTTACAAGAGGTAAAATTGATAAAACATTATTTTCAAAAAGGAAAGGTTCTGACATCTTACTCATTCAGATATATGTAGATGATATTATCTTTGGTTCCACTGACAAGTCAATGTGTGACTGGTTTGCTAAGATAATGTCAACTCAGTATCAGATGAGTATGATGGGAGAACTTACTTACTTTCTTGGTTTACAAGTTTGAAAATTTATCTTCCATGCACACTCCTATGGGTACTCAGGATAAGATAAGTAAGGATGAAACTGGTAAACCAGTATGTCAATCCACATACCGAGGTATGATTGGTTCCTTACTTTACTTAACTGCTAGTAGGCCTGATATCATGTTTGCCACATGTTTGTGTGCTCGGTATCAGGCTGATCCTAAAGAATCTCACATGAAAGCAGTTAAGCGCATCTTTAGATATCTTACAGGTACTCCTAACCTGGGTCTTTGGTATCCCAAAGACTCAAACTTTGACCTTGAAGGGTACACAGATGCAGATTTTGCAGGTTGTAGATTGGACAGAAAGAGCACAAGTGGAGGATGTCAATTCCTAGGTGGAAGACTAGTTGGCTGGTCATCCAAGAAACAAAATTCGGTAGCAACTTCCACAGCAGAAGCAGAATATGTTGCTGCAGGAAGTTGTTGTGCTCAATTATTATGGATGCAGTATCAACTCTTAGACTATGGGTTCAACTTTCATAACACTCCTATTCATTGTGATAACAAGAGTGCTATTGCTATCACAGAGAACCCAGTCTATCACTCCAAAACCAAGCACATTGATATCAGACACCACTTTATTCGAGATAATGTGGAAAAAGGTAAGGTTGAAGTAGATTATGTACCAACAAATGAACAATTGGCTGATGTGTTTACTAAACCTCTTCCTGAGGAAAGGTTTATGTATTTACTAGGGCAATTAGGTATGTTGAATCCTTAATCTTTATTAAATTTCTTTAAAACTGAGCGCTCAGTATCACTCCTGTTGATACTGACCACTCAGTATCACTAGTCTGTTATCATCAAAATTTAAAATTTTTTATTTTTTATTAATTTCAAGAGTAAATTAATTGTTTTTATATTTTTTTTACAATTTTTTAAAAATTAATTTTTTTACTCGGTATTGAGGTATGACGGCTCTTACACCGAGCTTAATCCTCATACTGCTCAAACGGTAACCTTTCTTAATAAGAAAGTTACCGTTGGCAGAGGATAAGGCAGTCAAATCAGCCGTTTTTACTTCCCAATACCTTAATTATCTTTCAAATCTCCTATAAATAACCGTTTATTTTTACTTCAAATTTTTTTACTGTTATTTCTCTCTTTCATTTTCAATTCTCTCTGCGATTAACGATTTCACTTTCTCTTAGCAAGCAAAACATCTTCAAATCACAATCACAGATGGCGAATTATACTTTTGTTGCTCCAAACGTTGAATCAGAAATCCAATTCCGAAATAATGAAGTACCCAGGTTTGCGAGGAACAACATCACAGCAAATTTCAATATTCCTCAAGCTTGGGTATGCCAAGAATTCACGAACATCGTCACTTTTATGAAGCATTGCCCAATTGCTCGTGCACTGACATTATCTCCTCGAGCAATCTACCCAGAAATGTTATGCGAGTTTTGGTACTCTGCCACACTCGACTCTCCAGATATGATTGCTGGATGGGTAATTAGGGATCAAAGGAGAGCTTTTGTTTCTACTGCAATCATTCGTGAAGCACTGAGACTTCCCGCCCAAGCTCAGTATGACCCATTTGTAGATAGATCAGAGGCACGCTCTGTACTGCCATTTCTGGGTAGAAGAGGAACAACGGGCACAATCAAAAGAAATGAATTTGGTCCTATGTGGGGTATTCTCATCACAACAATTATTCGATGTATGACCCACAAGACGGGAGCTTTGGACCAAATAAACGAATTTGGGATGCAAATAGTACATGCTCTGTACTATGGAAGAAATATTGATTATGCTCGCCTAATTTTCAATGAATTAGCTACTCTGGTTCGAGCAAATACAAGGGAATGCAATGTCCCTTTCTGCAGATTTCTATCACTCATCTTTCAACAATCAATGCCCACACACATTTATGATGAATTTCACAGTCCAAGAGTTGATCTTCCTCCACTCAGTGAGAAGATTTTCTTTTACAGACCAAGAGAAGGAGAACCTCTTCTAAGTCCTCCTATGTGGGCCATTGTTCAAGAACATATAAATGATGAAGAAGATATGTCTGATACTGAGTCAGACAATGATGATGATGATGATGATAATGATGATAATAGTGGTAATGGAGCACAGGCAGGTCAAGATATTGAGATGCAGGATGTTCCACAAGTTCAAGAACCGACTCAACAACATATCTCTCCACCTGCACAGGTTCCTGATGCTCCTAATATTGCAACAACTTTTGATACTGAGTCCTCAGAAGACACACCACTGGTCCTTCAAAGAAGAAGAAGGAATGTTTCTCCTATCATTATGGGCAACTTATCATCTGAGGAGATGCAGCCTGCAAATGTTCCATCATTAACTGCTTCTCTTCAAGCTCAAAGCCTAGTTGCAGCCACCGCTGACCTTCCAAGTCCAGAACTTCCTTCATCTGCTCAACCAATTGAGGAACCTCATGTTCCTCTTGATGTGGAGATTCAATATGCACAAACTACAATGGAAGGTGCTCAGCATAACATAGAGGTCGGTATTGAAGATGTTGGTGCTGCACATCAACAAACACATGATCCTGCACCGACCTCTGCAGATGCTAGAAGAGAATCTGACAGAGTCTCAGGTATGAATTTCTAAAAAGCCATTAAACTTATATATATATATTTCATTCCCAAATAGAGACTAAGTATTGGCCAGTACCAACTCAATACTGACCAAAGTCTCAAACGATCTTTCAAATATATATCCTCTTATGGCCAACATAGCTAGCCCACTGCTGCTATGCAAAATTCATATACTGAGCACACTAAATTGATCATTGTCAGTCTACAGTTGTCTCAACATTTAAAGAGACAATGGTGGTTGATGTCATACTGACACCCACTGGTGCTGCTTGCATAATGTCCAACTTATTTTTGAGTTGGGTAGCATCATTCAAGAAATGATCCCAAACCCTTAAGCCACAAAATCCAAAAATATCCCATGGGGTTTAGCCACATTTCTGTTATCACTCTCATACCGAGTGATAAACATTGAAAATAACAAGAAGCACATCCCAGGCTTCGAATTCCCACACCCAAACCTTTTAGTAAATGTGACTTATCCTATACTGAGCTACTTAAATTTTCACACTCACCTTTACTAAAATCTTCTTACACATGCTATGCACAAGTCCACAATATTTCATCCTATACCAGATGAAATACAGACTTCACAAACTCTGTTTATATGATTGTAGAATTAAACAACACCACAATTCTATTTGATAAACCTCTCTTTCTAACCAGTTTTACATTTTTGTTTCTTTAGCACCAACTGTGCAGGGTATTCAGGCATCTCAAGCTCCAGCAGACCAAGTGACTCTGCAAGCAATCATGCAGCACATTCTGGCCATCCAACAAACTCAAAATGTAATACTAGCCAGAATGGACAAGATGAGTGGTGATATTGATCTAATAAAACAGTCAGTATCACTCCTTCAACAACCACAGCAGCCTCCACAAACTCCACCAGGTTCACATGGTGACCACAATGAAGAAGGAGAAGGAGAAGGAGGTGCTGGTGATACTGATGCTGCAACTGAGCCCATGCCCTCCCCTACTCTTGAACAACCTGAAGGGGACATGGGTGGTGATACTGATCCTCTTCCCTCCTCATCAAATAATAACAAAAAGGGGGAGAAGACACAAAGAGATACCGAGGTTGATCAAACTGAGCCTTCTACTCAGGGGGAGAAAAGAAGAAGATTGAATGAAGATCAACCTCCACAACAACAACATCAGCAAAGCCCTCATACTGAGCCATTTCGCATTCAGTATGAGAGAAGAAGACAAAGAACAAGGTCAGAATTACAAGTTCAAGACCCACTTGAGCCATCTGCTCAGGGGGAGACTCATACTGACCAACCACAGCAAACTTTTGAAGAGAATAATTTACAAATTGTGGTCTACAGGCCTTTCATCTGGCCTATTGCTGATGATGAAGATGAAGAACCAGATTTAGTAAACTATGCACTAAATCTGGTAGAACAAGAAAGTTCTTCATCATCATCCTCGGATGATGAAGAACCAGAAAATCTGGTGATTAGAAGAAGGAGTTCCTTATCAAGAAGACCTATCAACGCTGTTCTCACTTCTTCTGAATCAAGTGAGGAATCTGCTCCTCTGGTAACAAGACAAAGAAGACCTGTTCTTACAAGGGACAGTGATACCGAGCAGGCTCCAAGACTGACTCCTCAACAACTCTGGGCAGAACAAGAAAGATTTTTATATGAGCAAGAGTTGGGAGTCAAAACTGAACCAGAATCTGACCCAGATACTGATACTCCTGGTCCTTCACATAGAATCTCAAGAAAGGGTCCAGACCATATTCAACATTATTGGAATATGGTTGCTGCTAGGACTCAGTATAAGGAACAAAGAAAGGAGTTCTTGAGGACCAAAACATTTCAAAATGTAAGGGGGATACATTGGTTAAATCTGGATGTTAATAAAGTAAAAGTGAAGCTCAAAGAAGGAAGAATTACTATCACTTGTACTGGCTTAACCAGTCCCCCCCATGAAGATATTTATTCATGACATTCAAAGAATTGGTCTTCAAGACTGGGTGAAGATCACAAGACTGATCAAAGAGCTTCCAAAGAAATCAACCTATGATCAAATAGTCTTGGATGAGATCTGTGCTGTAGCTGCAGTATGTTATGAGAAGGACTTACTTCATGAAATAGAGTACAGAACACTCAGTGTGATGACTGAGGCTTACTCAAACAACAGACCAGAATGCCTCCATACATACAAGTATCTTAGAAAGTACCCTCTTCCTCCTAACCTTGTATTTCAGGATCAAAAGAGTGTCATATATCCAACTTCTGGATATATGTATACTGACTCAGAGGATAGAGAGTGCTTCATTTCTGAAGAAGATCTACCAAGAGCTCAAATCAGTCACCTTGTTGGACTGAAATGGATGATCACCAAGAAAGAAGACTCTTGGTTCAGAAAGAAGATTGTTGCAGTACTGAATAGCAGAAGGGATGAACTCAAAAGCAGAGAAGAGTTTGTCCACATCAAACAAGAAGTCTTCTATGAGAATGAAGCCATCAACAGCAAATGAAGAAGAAGATATTGTTACCTATGCTGTTGTAATCTTTGTATATCTCTTTGTAAATTGTTTTGTTATCATTAGATAGGGGGAGATTGTTAAGCCAAAAAGCCTTGCCCCTTTAGATCTTAAGATAACAAAACAACCTAGACTAGCTTTGATTAATATGTAGAATAATATAGCTAAGTTTAGGTCTGATACTGAGTGATCAGTATTGGAACTCAGTATCAGTACTCAGTATCAGATAGTGATACTGAGTAGAAGGACTGAGTGATACTCAGTATAGTAACGGACTAAGATCAAATCCCTTGATCTTAGTCATTTTCCTTACTTAGTCCTTCGGTTACTCCTTTGCTCATTATGTAAGATCTCTATAACATTATAAATAGAGATCATCTTGCAAAGGAGTACTTACCAATTTACTTTACACATTCACATCTTTTGTAATTGATCAGTGGTCTTGTTATTCCGCAACAAGCCACACTTAGTGGATTTATACATTGACTATATTCTTGTGTTATCACTCTAATATTTCTCTAAGTATAATAATCTATCAATTAACATTATAAACCAGGGTTGTTGTGACCTAACAAGAACAAGATGTAAAAATATTTGATCTTCCAATAGCTCCTCTACAAGATAATCTAATTATCAATTGGAGAGTTGTTAATGATGTCATAGAAGTCATAAGAGAAGACAAAACAACTCAGAAATTTACTGCTTGGAAACCAATGGTTATGTCCTGTTCAAGAAGTGACATAATTAAAGTTCTAATCATTGGTAAACCAAGGATGACAAAGAAGTCATGGAGAAATTCAGGAGCTGGATATTTAACACAAATGATTGATGCTGCTTTCTATCCTGATAATTATCCTGAAAATTTCACTAGCACAGAAAATGTATATGCTTGGAATGTGCTACCAACAGTGAATATGTACTTCTATGAAAGAACAAGTAAGAAGTGTGAATTGTACTTATATGAAAGAGAATATCCACACTCAGAAGAAACTATGTTCCAAATCACAACTTGTTCATTTATGAAACCTCATGATCTTGCTATGTTTCAAGAAAAGTATAATTACTTTGTGAAAAGAAACAGTAAATATATTATTGCACAAAGAAAACAACAAAACAAGCATACATTAGAAGGGGATAAAAGAAGAGCTGCATTATTAGAAGAGAAAAGAAAGAAAGAAGAAGAAGAAAAGAAACTTGATTAATTCAAAGTGAATTAATAAGTTTAGGGGGAGATTGTTGGGTTATAAGTATTCTATTACTGATGTGCAGATACTACTGATCAAGAGCTATTGCTGCTATGACTACTTGATACTGATATTACAAGATACTACTGATGAAGGACTTACTACTGACGATCACATTTACTATTGATGACAATAAACAGAACAGATCGTGTCCGAGATTCTAGTAGAGTTAGTTATAGAATGCATATCTTATTGTAATTTCATTGTAATCATATCCTAGAATAACTAGCTTTTATATTTAGGCTTCAAGGACTATTATAAATAGTTCCTTACGAATTGTAAACGTACGTGTGTATTGATTCATCGTTAATATACATTGAAGCTTTTTGTGATAAACTGTGTTTTTAATATTTCGTATTCGATTACAGTTTACATTGTTCTTAATCAAATAATAAGAGTGTTAATCCGCTGTAACTTCTCTTTGTTAGTATATCTGTGATTCAATAACTTGTTTGAGTTATTCGATCCTGACAGTGGGTTCACATTTAACTCAAGAACTAAATTGGAACCGAAACCATTAATTCGAAATTTTCTCATTTTTATTGAATTCCGCTTCTCAGGTTTGTTGGTTTACAATAGTTCAGTCCGGTTTCAAAACCGAATACCCTTACTCATAATTAAAGCTTTTTTATAAATGTTTGTACAATAAGTTAAAGACATATTTAGGCATGTGATGTCCAATGAATGTTGTACACCAAGTACGACATTAATATTATGAGTTATGACCAAAAGCAACACTTTTTTATCCCTTTTGTAGGTTTGCACCGCTTTTTCCATGCAATCAAAAGTAACCAATCACCCAACGGTGCAAACATATGAAGGCCACAACATATACTTGTTGCTCACAAAATTCACACGCGTGCACTTGTCGACTCCACCTCTCTCCTTTCATCATCTCATAATTCTTAAAGTTCATGCTTTTCTTTTTTCTTTTTAATAATATTTATACTATATTATTATAAAGTAACTTTTCTCGTATAATTTTTCTGGTATATTTAATAATATTTATACTATATTTTTCTTTTTTCTCGTATAATTTTTATAAAGTAACTATAATCATAGTTTTTATTTAACCACACATATAATAACTTTTGGCTCGAGTCTCCGTTTCAGGTCTAATCATTGACAAATCGAAGCTTGAGACGAAAGCTACGACATGATAAACAGCCATAGACGGTTTACCCAACTTCCCGGCCCAAAAACGCTGTTTTTGGACACTTTATTTGTATTTTAGTGTTTTTTCTTTAATTTTGCAAACTTTGTTTAGACCCTATTTTTTGCCCGTTTGTCATTTTAGGCTCATTCGAAATTCTTGGTCATATTTAAAATGTATTTTACACATTGGAATAATCAGTTACATATTTTTGTGAAATTTGTTTTCTCTCCCAAAATTGTGTAGTTCGTGTTGAACATGTTTTGAAGGGCAACTCCCATGATATTCTCGAATCAACGTGGTTTTGGTTAAATTAATCCGGTACAACGGATTCTAATCTATACTATCTTTTCTAATCTACATCACTTTACCAATATTTATACGAAGGGGCGCTAATGCAAGGAAAGGAGGTGTTGTTCGTCCACTTCTGCTCCAGCTGAGAAATTACCTTAAAAGTGTTAATATTCACCTTATATCGAGAGAAAAAAAATATGCGCAACGTGTTGACTTCCACTCATGTCGACAACCATAACTTTTTACATTTTCCGTAGATGCCTCATTCCAGTATCAAGAATGTGTTCTTATCAAAATTGCATTAGGTTGTTCCTTTATTAAAAGATTTGTTGAACTATTGCTAAATTTAACATATATCTTTTCAATGTGAATGTTCTTTAGATCAAAATTAACACTTCAATTTTTTCCAAATCACTGTGACGTCAGCTGAAACTTCAAAATACTAAATACCTTACTAAAATACCTTGAACCCCACATTTCCTCCTTCTCCGCTCGTCGTTTAAGTGTCAAAAACAACCGATGATGAACACATGTGTCAAAATTATCGGATAATATTATGATAGAAAATTAATAAATTTCAATTTGAATATAAAATAAATTATTACAAAAAGCAGGATTAAATTATTACAAAAATCACATCTTATCTAACCATGTTTAGTTCTTTCCACTAGTCAAAAAGGGGAACCCACTTTTTAACTTGAACCAAATAGATACTATTATCCTCCGGTCCACGCCCCTATAAAAGAGCCCTTGGGTTCTTGCGTATACTTCTACCATCTGCCAACGCTACTCATCCTTTTTCACATTTTACACTCCGGCGACAACAACCACCACCTCTCATCGGAAAATTCAAATTGATGGAAGCTACCGGCATCATGTTGTTTGGGAAGAAAATATCGTGTAACAACAGCGTGAAGATTACTAATCTCCCAGTCCTCTCCACCACCACCGCCACCGCAAACAAGTCTACTGCTGGTAGTCATGAAGAACACGGCGGTTCTGACGACTGCCATGGTTTGACGATGGAAATGAAGAATTGTTTGGAAGAAGAGAGAACAAACAGAGAACAATCGCAAGAGGTATGTAGCTTATGAACTAATCCACTCACTGGATACATATCATGTTTGTATCAACATTTAGGATTTGTCAAATTTTAGTCCATCGCTGCTCAATTCTCAGAGAAATTAATTTGTTGATTTTTAGGTTTACATACTATTCATCTCTCAGTAGTTATAGATATTGAAATCGAATCGAAATTATGCTTTCCAAGTTCATGATTCTATTGCTTATTTACTCTTAAATCTATGAAATCGATTTAAACCTAATTTTTCGGTTTACGTAACCGCCTGAGTTTAGGATAGAAACAACTCTAATAATTTGAGGCTCAGAGAATTCCTAGTTTCATTTCAAATTGTGCTGATAATTCTATTCTAGCTAACATTTCTAATAAATTCGGTCAGAGAAAAGATGAATTCATGATGAATTTTACGAACTGCACTTTCTGTTCTTAGAAAATTATACTAATAACATGTCTTCCATTTACAGGATCAACTAAGACAAAGGAAACAAGAGAATGTGAACCCTAACACTCCTATAACTGAAGATACAGATACTACAGACACTGAAATCGATTTTGATGCAACAAATTCACAACCTAAATCACTCCAAAAACCAGACAAAATCCTCCCATGTCCTCGTTGCAATAGCATGGACACAAAATTCTGTTACTACAATAATTACAATATCAAACAACCTCGCCATTTTTGCAAAAGCTGTCAGCGGTACTGGACTGCAGGTGGCACCATGAGAAGCATGCCGGTCGGAGCAGGTCGCCGGAAAAACAAGAATCCAGCAGCATCTCAGATTGAATTCGGTTTTAATTTGCAGAATTTTGATAGTAGAGAGAGAAAGAATGAAGATGATTGTTCAAGTGGATCGACTGTTACAACTTCTAATTCAGTTGAAAAAACTCAAGATGCAAATGGATTCCATTCCAATTACTGGAATTGTATTCCCTGGAATTCAATCCCAATGCAAATGCAAATGCCAATGCCAATTTATCATCCTTCACAGTACTGGAACTGTATTCCAATTTTACCCCTATCATCGCCACCTACACAAAACGATATAAACTCATTTGTTTTGGGAAAACATTCAAGAAATGAGGAATTTGTAGGATCAAATAGTTTTGAAGAGCCGAAAAAACAGAAAAATTCAGTTTTGATTCCAAAAACTCTTAGATTTGATGATCCCGATGAAGCTGCAAAGAGTTCTATATGGTCAACACTCGGAATTAAGAACGATGACATCAGCACCCGAGGGAGTTTTAAACCCTTTCAAAATAAGGAAGAAGAAAACAAGCAATTTTCGGTTAGTAATAATAATAATAATTCTCCAGTTTTACAGGCAAATCCTGCTGCTTTTTCTAGGTCACTTTGCTTTCAAGAAAGAGCTTAAAAATAGAGATTATATAAAGGTTCAATTTCTCTGTTAAAATGTTATTCCAGAGAAACTTTTTTTTGTTTTAATTAACAGTAGTATAATACAACAGAATTTAATATAATGTAATACATAATCTATCTTATAGTTATAAAAGTTCCAGTTTTCTTGATTTGTTTTGTGTTCAATCTGCGCATCATATTAATCATCATTAACTTGTACTGTACAACTCAATAATTTTCAGTTTTCTTGATGTCATCCATTTGTTCATATGTGACATAATTCTAATACTGATAAAGTGACCATACATGATCTAAACTTTTTGCATTATTAATCCCTTAGAGTACACCATTTTATGCATCAGTAAGCAGTACAGTACAAGCACTGATGCACAAAACCATTACTTTCATAAACCTCTCACCATATATTTATTCTGCTTTAGGATTCATGAATTGCAGACCACTAGATCAAATTCCATTTAACAGGAAATAAAGAGAGCTGTCCAGGTCTAATTGTGAATGGATTTTAAATCTGCAAAAAGAATATAATAAAATAATTTATTAATATATATCTTAATAAGTATTGGTGGGCACATCAAAATCATAAAAAATGTGAGAAGTAGCCATTGAATAACATCAAAGATATTTGTGTGTCCTCAGCAATTTTAAGCCACATTTTCGGTATTGTGTGAGTTGTTTTGTGGACCCCAAAATGCCATATCTATACTTGTTTATAAATGGACATTTTTTGCCTTTATTTGCTTTTTCCAATTTTAATGTTGAACCTTTTTCTTGCCTTACAAATGTTATAAAGTTCAATTCATTGTAGCCATTCATTTAGGAAAAATATCTCCCCATAGCTTTTTGTTGTCATGTGGACCATAAGTGTTATCTAACTTGCCATAATGCCATTGGAGTTGTACTGTACAAGTACAAACCATTGAAAGTCAATAATCATCAACTGTGGTCAACTTTCTTCATGCTTGAGAAATTGCATATCTGCATGTTTTCAATACTTTGTTAAGTTCTCAGACTTGATGCTTCTTAGGTATTTCGGGAAATGGGTCAAAATGAGTCGTTGACACGTAAATACTTCTTGTTCATTGCAAAAAGGTTAATGAATAAATAATCTTTGGATTTTGATGATTGTTGGAAAAAGTTGTGATAAATGGCTTGAACTTATGTACGTCCGAGCGACATGCGGACACGAATGCAGCTCTGAAATTCTAATACTGAGTTGCATTAGCTTCCATTCTACGCTACAAATAGAGACCTTGGTCTCATTTCTAGACACACATTTCCACGCTTCTCTTGTAAATCACAGCTTTCTTTCTTGAAAAACAATCTCTATTTCGGTGAGTGTTCTGGCTTTGATTATATCTGGTAGTGTAAAACTATTCGGTTGTTTTACCCTGGGAAATAGACAACAAATCTATTTTAAGGGGATCGTGAATTACACGGGACACAACCAAAAACTTTGTAACATGTTTGTTCTATTTATTTGTTTCAATCTATTATAAACGTTTTTCGTCAGTTTCCCTTATTGTAATTGTATTTTATTAATGAAAATTGGTATTAGCTCCTACAATGATAACAACTGTCAATAGACACGCATTAGAAGTTTGTACATCAATCTATAATCACCCTCTGAATTTTAAGAACCACTTTCTCTCATGAATTAATATACAACTTTTATGCTTTTAAAGACAGCCCTAGGGGCTGTCATTATCAAAACCCATAATCTTTTATAAGTTATGATTGGAAGATACAACATTATTGCAATAATATAAGAATATTTTAATAAAACGAACTAAACGTCTAATAAATACTTGCATATTGTGTTAAACCCACACCAAACCCACTTTGGCAGCGCTAAAGCTCGTCAAACCACACCACCCCCAGTGCCAAATGCTTCCTTTTTGACAACGCTAAAGCTCGTCAAACCACACCACCCCAGTGCCAAATGCTTCATTGCCAAACATAACGCGGGTTAAAGCTGTAACACCGCAAAATCGAGCCCTTTTTTTTAAATACAAAATACGGAAGCGTTAACGTCCATCCACACGATCATTACAACATTTATAAACACTAAATATATCTTAGTACAAAACGACTAAGTAGGTTTTTAAACCAACGGTGTTACTTAATTACACGTGGCTCGACCCGTTTACAAAAGAAGAGTACGGTCAAACTTCCCAAAAACTCGACTCATATAATTCCAAGCCTACCAACCTTTGCACTGTAAGATTGTCCTGACTTAGTTGTCTAATGTCACTAAGTCTTCTCCTTTCCTCAAAACCTACTCCAAAATGAGTTTAGAATTTAGATTGACCAAGAAACGAGCCTTAGATCTTTAAAAGACACCAAGAACAAGCAAGAAGATGAATAAGGTTTTTAGAGAGAAGTTAGAGAGAGAAGGGCACATGCAATCTTGTTGTGTGTCTTGTATGTGTCGATGTGTAGAAGAGAATGATGTTTTGACACCTCCTTCAAACGCGGCACAAGGGGAAAAACAACAGGTGCACATTTCATTTAATAAGGATGTTACAAAAGCAATATTTTTTTCTTTTCTTAAAAGAAATGTGATTGGTTTGGGGTATTTTCTGTGGATTCAAAATAAATGTTATAAGAATGTTAAACGAGTTAGGGTACTTTTGAGTGGGTGTTAAAACAATGTTAAAGAGTCAATAACACCCTTAGAGCAATTGGTGTGGTCACACCAAGTCGGAAGCCACATATGCGCCACCTCTGCGCCACATCACCATTTCACATTTCACATTCAAAACCCCCAAATACCCCATCTACTATCACTTAAGCCATTTGGGCCCCACCCCCTTTTTTTCTTTTTCTTTTTTTAGAAACATAATACTTCATTAAAATAAAAATTACATAATACAAATTAAAATACCTAAAAAAGAAAAAAAATTACCGAAAAATAAAAAAAAAATTACCGAAAAATAAAAAAAAATTACCGAAAAATTAAAAAAATTACCGAAAAATTAAAAAAAAAACCGAAAAATAAGAAAAAAATACCAGAAAAAAAACTACTCACCGTCATCGTCATCGTCCACGTCAAGTTCATCTTCGTCGACGGGGTATTTTTCGCGGATCGCCTTTTTTTCCTTGACGATTCTCGCCATATTCGCGCGCCCCAACCCGTGGGTGTTAGTGCTTAGGAATCTCAATTCTTCCAACTGCACGAAAACGTCATCCCGCACCTTTGACCTTTCGTAAGCCGATTGAGCGGCTTCACTTTTCCGCCTAAACTCGGCCATCATAGCCTCGCCAAGGTCCGGCGGTGCGGCACTTCCGGGGTGTTAGTGCCGGATGAACTTTCCGATCTACTTTTTTTTGCCTTACGAGACTTTCCCGCCGGACGTGGTCTCGTATCTTCCCCGAAAAGTTCTTCGTTATCGGAGAGGGAAATGGGCTCGGGGGCGTCCCATTTCGGGCATTTTTTCAAAACTTCCCACACACCTTCGTTGTTAAATTGTTTTTTTGACGCCGACTCGTCACGGTACGCTTGTCGGACACGGGCCAAAAAGTCGACCTCATTTTCACCGCTTCTACTTGTACGTTGTAAACGTTTGTAGATACCGTTGAAACGTTGACAATTACCGTTTAAAGTCATCCACTACCCCGTCAACATGTCTTTGGTACGCGACGTATCAACATCCTTGTTGAACTCAACAAGGATTTTGTTCCAAAAACATTCATCGGATTGGTCGGCGCCCTTTTCGGCATTCTAGGAAATGCTAACCCAACACTCGACCAATAACACTTCTTGTGCGGCGTCCCACCGCATGACCGTCCGACTTAAGTTGGTTGAAACTTTTTTCCCCTTTCTTCTCGCCTTTTCAACGGTCGCGGGGTCTTGAGGTTGTGAAGGTTATGGTTGTGAAGATTGTGGTTGTGACCATTGTGTTTGTGACCACATTTGACGGGGGTGTTGTTGAACGTTTTGAAATTATTTTAGAAGCATAAATTGATTATATTGCTCTTGGGAAAATGTCGGCATCACATATTGGGTACCATAGGGATTGGACGCCAGCATTTCGGTATTTTGGGTGGACGATACCGATTGTTGGGACGAAGGTGTTGACGGATTGGACGCCGGTGAGCCGGAACTTCCCCATCCAAGAATACCGTTCATCCAATCGGGATGTGGTTAATACATTTTTGTGAGTTTTTGAGAGTGAAAATGTAAGAAATTGTAGAGAGTGTGTAGAAGATGGTGTGAAAAAATGTTATGGTTAAAGAGGTTATTTATAATAGGTTTTATTTAAAAAAAATAAATTAAATTTTCCGTCAAACTAGCCGTTGCCAAGGGCTAGTACACGTGTCACCTCCCCATTTGTCCGCTGCCTTCGTCGAGAGTCCGGCGCCCCGCCTCGCTCGCGTAGCGGGTGGTTCCGGCACGCCAAGGTGGCATCCGGCGCCCACCCCCTTCCGTTACCACACTGATCGCTCTTAGCACAGGTGTAACACCCGTGTGACACGTTATGCTCTGAAATAGTTACCTTCTAATGGATATTATAACATGAGTAAAAACAAATAAAGTTCATCACCACAAGGATTAATTATTGTTTGTGCAGAAGAATTGTATAGCTAATATTTAGAGGAATAGTTCTTTTTTATTCTTTTTTAAATTTAAGTTGTTTTTTGTTATTGTTAATTTTCTCTTTGAACATCTCATGTGACTATTATTGTTATTTTCATTATATTTATCATCATCATCATTATTTTTATGGAGTTCAAATATAGTCTTTTTTTTATACAATAGCAATTATTTTTTGTATTTTTTATTTGATTTATTTAATTAACAGAAATTATTTTATATAATTGAAGTGATGGAATTTCAACTAATCTAAATTATTTTATATAATTATAGTGTATAGATTAAGCAAATTTATAAATAATTTAATATGTTTTCACGTCTTTTAAATGTCAGCTAGGATAACAATTGCTCAAGATTGCATAACAAAATTAATAACATGATAATTTATTAATATTAGACCGGTGCCAATGGTTTGGCAAACTGATACCGTCAGTTATTGCCAAATCAGCGCCACGTCAGCTCACTCTCCAACCGACATTAAACTGACGTACTCATGCCAACAATACCACTTTCCTTTAATTTTTTGGGACCCACCATTATAAAACACACACACACAAAAAATACCCCTTTGGGCCCACCCACCAACCGGCGTTACCTCTCCATCCCCGTCTCCAAACCGGCTGCAACTACACTGGCGGAAGACCGGCGCAACCCATGCCAATGGTGGCGGAAAGCGGCTGAAAAGTGGTTGCCAACCGGCGTAAGCCGTTGGCAGCGGTCTTATGTGTATCTTTGTAACCTGCCGCTTCATTCCTCGTTACAGTACAATCCCTGATGCACAGTACAATTACTTTAAGGAACCTGTTATCTTTTAGTATCCAAGAAATGCAGACCATAAGATAGATGAAGAGTCTAGTGTCCACTTCAATAAACTATGAATTTAAAGAAATATATATTTACAATATTAATATGTATTCTGATAACACTCTTTTTGCTCATGTCGAAATCAGAAGAAATATGTGTCACATGAGAACTGGCCATCCAGAAACATGAAAGATATTTTCATGGCCTCAACAATTTAAAACCACATTTTTTTATAACGTGAGTTGGTTTGTGGACCCAAAATGCCATCCATATCTCTACTTATTTGGAGATTGACAACTATTATTCACTTTTCCCCTTTAGCTTTTACTCATTTTTTCCATGCCTCACAAATGCTCAAAAGTTTCTGTTCTTATTCATTTGTAGGCAAGTAAAGTTCACTTCACTTTTAACTTTTATTCGATTTCGGAATCCATCTATCCATCGATATGAGCCACAAATTTACAAAATATATCTACACTTTTTTTGTTGTCATGTCGATATGCCTAATTGGAAAAGTTTTATAAGTAAAGCCATATAGCTCATGTTAAAAAAGATATCTTTAACTAAATGAATCTTATCTACAAACCTAAAAGCTTCTAGGAAAGCTCTCGGAAGATGTACTAAGTTGTTGGGATATAAATAATTTACTACTGATACTCCAGTTGGTACTTAAGAAAACTTAATATTGATGGGGCAAAAATTACAAAGATACTACTGATGCTCGATATACTACTGACGATGCATATACTACTGATGATCGTATTTAGCACAGATCGCATCCGAGATTCTCGTATAGTTTGTTTAGAAAGTTTATCTTTTGTAATTTCGATTGTAATCTAGTCCTAGAATAACTAGGGTAAAAGTATAGGCTTCAAGGACTATTATATATAGTTCCTTATGAATTGTAAACATACGTGTATTGATCGATTAATATTAATACATTGAAGCTTTTTGTGATAAACTGTGTTCTTGTTAATTCGTATTCAATTTACAGTTTACATTGTTCTTAATCAATAACAAGAGTGTTAATCCGTTGTAACTTCTCTTTCTTAGTAGATCTGTGATTTAATAACTTGTTGAGATATTCGATCCTGACAAGTGGTATCAGAGCATTAAGGTTCTAGATCTACGAATTAAAAACATCAAAAAGTTTCATACTTTCGAAACTAAAATTGTTAATCATGTCTGATAACAATGAAAGCATGCAGGCAAACACGATTCCAATTCTCACTCCCAATAACTTTGGGATGTGGAAAAACAGAATTAAGCAGTACATGCTTATTACTGATTATTCCATGTGTGAAGTTGTACTCGAAGGCAACAAAACCATACAAACTCAATTCACAAGCACATCAACTGAATCAGACAAACTCAAGTGTGACAAAGAGAAGAAAGACAGAGGAATTGAACTGAAAGCATTAAGTACTCTATTGCTAGCAATTCCTAATGACTATCAACATCTCTTTTTTGAATATGATGATGCTAAGAAGCTGTGGCAGACACTAGAGAAGAGGTTTTTGGGTACAAAGAGTACAAAAAGAAACATGAAATATGTTCTAAAACAAGAGTTTGAAAACTTCAAAGGACAAAAGAATGAATCTTTGTCATAAGTTTTTGATAGATTCAACAAACTTGTTGGTGAACTCAATCAAGTTGGAGTGAAACCAGACAATGATGATATCAACAGGAAGTTTCTCAGATCTCTTAGAGAAGAGTGGTCTATATATACTGTTATATATAGACAAGGAGATGCATTAGAAGAAAAGGAACTAGATGAACTCTACAATGAACTAAGAGTGTTTGAAACTGAGGTAAGTCAGAAAACTCTTATTTTACCTTCAAACAACGCTGCTTTTGTGTCAAATACAGGTACAAGTCAGGATACTACAAATGGAAAATCTAAAGAAACTGAAGATATAGCAAGAGAATCATTCTTTACTAGCCATGCGCACACTGCACTAATTAGTGAAGACTTGGAACAAATCAATCCTGATGATCTGGAAGAGATGGATATAAAGTGGCAGATGGCCATGCTGAGTTTAAATACCAAAAGATTTCTTAAAAGAACTGGTAGACAGAATCTGAACTTCAACAAAGGTGAACGTGCTGGATTTGACAAAACCAAAGTCAAGTGCTAATTTTGTAGTAATTTTGGTCACTTTGCTAGAGAACGTCCTAGCAAATATCAAAGATCAAATTACAACAAGAACAGTACATCAAACTCAACTGCTCTTGTATCTCAAGAGGGACAAGGTTATGACTGGAGCTTTCAAGCAGAAGAACATGCTCAAAATCCAGCACTCATAGCTTTCACCAATTCTACTACTGAGGTACATTCCAAATCTTGCACTCCTGAGTGCATTAAAGCATATAAAGAACTAGAAAAACTCAATAAAGAAACTCTTGATGAGATGATATTAAACAGAAATAGAAGAATTGAATTTAATGGTTGCATTGCAGACTTAGAAAATCAAATTAAAATTTATAAAATAACTGATCAAAAGCTTAAAGATGAACTATTACAAGCAACTTATGATAAAGAACATGCTGAGTTAAAATTGAAAGAAACCTTAATCAAATTAGAAGAATGTCAATTAGAATTAGAACAAAATAAATTATCCATTAAGAAATTTGAAAGAAGTTCTAAAATAATTGATGAATTAACCAGCAATCAAACCACTGAAAAAGTTGTTCATGGTGTTGGATATCATGCAGTCCCACCTCCAACAAATTTTATTCATCCACTTAAGTCCAGTTCAGAAAGAATATTAGATGAATTGAAAGTAGAAAATCAATCTGAAACCAGTAATGATTCATCTGATGATGAACAAACCATTAAATCAACGGATACAAGCTTTCACACCACTCAAAGTCAAGAATCCCCTAAATATAATTCAGAAAATATACCCACTATCCTAAGAAGGGGAAATCAAAGAAATTTAAATCAGTTAAAAGAACAAAGAAAGCCTGAAAGTGCTAAAACAACAAAATTAACATGTCTGATTTGGAATAAAGTCAATCATCTAGCAAATGATTGTTACTTCAATCCAATTAATTGCAAAGAATTTTAGGAATTTAAAGAAAATAAAGAAAAATTAAAAGAATCTAAATTAAAACAAACTGAAAAAGTCCAACAAACAAAAAATCCACATGTTGAAATCCCAAAATTTGGAAGATCTGCACAAAGATTTGTGCAAAATATCAGGCATGGAAGTCCAAAAAGAAGTCATTATTTTGAAAATAATCGAAATCCAAATCAATTTTCTAAATATTCAAGTTTTTCAAACATCAGTAGTAACAATCAAAGATTTACTACTGATACTAAACCTAATTACAGTGCTGTCAGATACAATTACTATAATACTACTGATTATCCTAAGAAATCAAATTACCCAAATACTACTGGTCCATCAGTAGTAAAATATTCAAAAGCCAAAAATTATGGGTATAAACCTAAATCAGTAGTAACTTCAAAAAGCAGTAACAATCAACAACTAAAGACCAAACCTGCATAAAAAATTCACAGTGTTCGAAAATTTTACTCTTCAAAGGATGAACCCAAGACAAAACAAGCTTGGGTTCCCAAAATGAACTAATCCATTTATTTTTGTGCAGAGTATTCAGATCCCTGAAGAAGGAAGAACATGGCATATTGATAGTGGATGCTCTAGGCACATGACTGGAAATCTTCAAATTCTTAGAGATTTCAAGTCTTTTGAAGGTGGATATGTGGCTTTTGGTGAAAATCCAAGAGGTGGTAGGATTACAGGTAAAAGTACAATATCAAATGGTAAGATCACTTTTGATGATGTATTTTATGTTGATGAGCTTAAATATAATCTGGTCAGTGTCTCACAAGTATGTGATAAAAAGAACAAGATTCTTTTTACAGATATAGAGTGCATCATTCTTTCTCCTGACTTCATTTTAGATGAAAAATATGTTGATTTAAGAACCCAAGGAGAAACAATGTTTATTGCCTGGATATAGGGGAGAACTCATTGCTTCAAATGAGATCAACTGTTTTATATCCAAGGCAAATACCAATGAATCAGAACTCTGGCATAGAAGGATGTGTCACAAAAATTTTAAAAATATGAATAACTTAGTCAAAAAGAATCTGGTAATTGGTTTATCTCAAAAAGAATTCATGTGTGATCATCATTGTGTTGCATGCCTGAAAGGTAAACAACACAAGACTTCTCATAAGTCCAAAGCAATTAATTCTATTTCTGATCCTTTGCAGCTCTTTCATATGGACTTATTTGGTCCTACAAATGTAATGAGTTTGGAAAGAAACAGTACTGTCTTGTTATTACTGATGATTTTTCCAGGAATACTTGGGTTTTCTTTCTCAGTACCAAAGATGAAACAAGTGAAATCATAAAAAATCGGATAGTCAAACTGGAAAACACAAGAGATCTCAAAGTGAAAGCCATTAGATGTGATAATGGCACATAATTTAAAAATGCTAATCTAATTTCTTTTTGTGATCTTAAAGGTATTGACAGACAGTACAGCTCACCTAGAACTCCACAACAAAATGGTGTAGCTGAAAGGAGAAATAGAACAATCATTGAAGCAGCCAGATCCATGCTTGCAGACTCAAAATTACCAATAACATTTTGGGCTGAAGCTGTTAATACTGCTTGTTGAAGAATTTATGTGCACAGTTAGTCAACCTATGATGATACATCCATGCCTACGAAACACTTAAGGGTCACACCGGTGAGTGCATGTAATACGAGCAAGATAAGCAATGATACTACGAAAAGGAATGATTCATAATAGTCATTATGAATCAGTTAAGTATTAAGTTAAGTTTAACTTATTACTAGATTAGTTTAACTAACTAATTAATACAAGTACTTGTACATTTACTAGTTGAGTAAACATACAATGTGTTAATTAAAGATTATCTATGATATGATTTAAAGTCATTAAATCATATAGTAATTGGATAATATTGTTGTATAAATTATATAAAGGTTATTATATAGTTAATTATTAAAATTATAAATACAAGTATATAATTCGTGTATATGGCTACCGAATTATTAGTGTTGAAAGGAAGTTTAATTAAAAATCTAATATTAATTAAACTTAAAGGGTTCTAAGCGTAACTTATTTGTATATAAATAAGAGGCTTAGGGTAACCCTAAAACACCTTATACATTCACACGAAATCTTCCCCCTCCTCCATCCTTGGCTTCGGCCGAAACACACACACAACACAAGCCTTTGTGTTCTTCGTGTTCTTCAAGTATTGAAGAACAAGTTCATTTCTTAGATCAACTAGAAGATCGCTCGATTTGTTCATCATCAGTGGATCTATCTTAAGCAATCAACAAGGTATGTTTTGGGAAAACCTTTTCTCCCTTCTCCCCTCTTGGACGAATTCGACCAAAGAACCCTAGGGTTCTTTGGTTGATGGTCGAACGAACCACACAAGCAATTTGTGTGTTCGAGTTCTTCGCACAAGGTTTCTTTCTTGTCAATCTAATCTAGATTTCCAACATCCCAATCCTTTAGGGTTTAAGGATTAGGTTTAATCCCAGTTCCGCTTTTAGGGATTAAATCAGCTAGTTGGTTTTAACCGGTCAAGAACAAGTTCATGTTCTTGGTCAGTATGGTCGAACCAAGTTAACTAGGAGGTCGTTCCTATGGGTCGATCAGTTGCTAGATGCATATGAAACCCTTCAGTGGTATCAGAGTGTTGGTTTAGAGATCTAGACTAGATTAACAAAGTTTGTTTGTTTATTTTAATTACAAGTTTTTTTTTTGTTTCAAGTTTTTTTCTTCTTCTTCATATTTTTCGAAAAAAGGGTAAGAACCCTAGGACCAAGAATATTAAACTAGCCTAGTTTAATTGGTCAAAAAGGTTTCTAAAACCCTAGTAATTTTTCGAAATAGTGAAAGAACCCTAAGATCAAGTATGTTAAACAAGATTTGTTTAATTGATCAAAATGATTCTTTCCTTTTCTCCCTAGAAATTTCGTGACCTAGGGAGAACCCTAGGATCACGTATGTTGAACAAGATTTTTTTTAATTGGTCAAAAGGATTCTTTCCTAATCCCTTAGTTTTTTTTTCGAAATCTAGAGGTGACTTGGACACTAAGTTTATTAAACTAACCTAGTTTAATTGGTGGAAAAGTTTCCTAGTCTTGAGATTTTCGAAACCTTAAAAGAACCCTAAAAGTTTAAACTAGTTTAAGTTTAATAGTTTAAAAGAATTAACTAGGATAATAATCTAAAACCTAGTTAATTAAATAAGTTTATGTTCAATAGGTTTAATTATTATTTTGATAGATTTAGACAAAGGTTTATTGTCTATAAGGTTTAAATTAATAGGTTTAAATAAATATATTAAAGGTTATAATTTATCTTAGAATTTAAATAAAGTTTATTGTTTAGATAGGATTGATTAAAATTAATCTTTTAAAATAATGTCTTTGATCAAGAAAGTCAAAACCTTAGTTTTGATTGGTCAAAAACAAGATTAGGGTTCATCTAATTAATTTAGGGAATTAATGAAGATTAAAAGGAAGGGAAAGAGGGTGTTAATTTTTAAGTTTTAAAATTAACAAGGTGTATTTAATTATTTATATATATATATATATATGTATTAAATTTTCGGAATTTTTAATTATTGGGAAAAATGGAATTCTAAAGGATGTAATAAGTTTGTACGTATTTTAATTAGTTTAAGTTAAAATACATACGTATAAATTAGATGTAATATTCTTATTATAATGTTACAAGTTTATTATAGAAATATACATATATACGAATATATATATATATATATATATATATATATATATATATATATTAAATACAAGATAAAAATGGAACAAATAAAAAGATAATGTTATTAAAAGGGCATTAAAAGTTGCAGCCCAAAGTTCACGAACGTGAACTTTGGTCCGAGATGTTGGGTTTTTGTTTTTGGAAGTTCACGATCAGTTTACGACGAGTTCACGGCGCGAACTTTGCTGAAACATCATAAAATCGGGTTTTCTTGTCATTTCTCTCATTTCCAAACCCTAAAACATTCTCCCAAGTGTGAGTATACGATTTTGAGTGTAAGGAGGCCATTGGAACTGATTTTAACACTCAATATTGAAGTTTCTCACTCCATTGTTGAAATATAAGGTAAATCTCTACTCCTTTTAGTTATGGATGATGTTTTTGGGTGAAAATTGTGAAGTATGCAAACCCTAGTTGGAGGATTTGTAATGGGTGATGAAATTGGGTTTATATAACTTAGATCTACAACATATTGTCAAGGAAAATGTGTTCATAGCATGGATTTGATTATTATCTAGCTAGTTATGAACTTTATTTGGCGGTACCACCCTGCGCAAGGGTAGTGTGTCGAGAAATAGATAACCCGGAAAGCGGGGGAGATAACCCGGAAATCGGGGGAGCAATAGATAACCCGGAAACGGGGGAGTTTACCTAGATAACCCACATCGGGGGAGTTTTCTTCGGAGAGGTCCGTAGCGTATGTGATAAAGTATGTGTAAGCAAAGGTTAGCTTACAAGTATGTGATTATGATGAGAGTAAGCTTATGGTTAGCTTACTAGTATATATGTATAAAAATGATAAGATCACGAGTTAATAAGAAATAAATGAATAAAGAAAGGTAATGAATACGACTTTTATTATATTTGAGAATGGGTCGAAAACCCATGTATCTCACGAGACTATTTTGTCTCACGTACTACTTTTTTTATGGCTATGTACTCAGGTTCGAGATTGAAGGAATAGAAGGTCGCGATAGAGGTGGCCTAGAGATGTTTTAGTTCGGGAGCTTATAGGTAGATCCCGTTATCCTATGGTTATGATATTATTTCTGTAACACCGGATTTTAATACCTTGATAATCCTTAAAAGGTTTTTGTTAAAACCGTATTTTTGGGATATTGGACTTTGTAATATTTTTATTTAAAAATATGATTTAAAAGGTGTTTTGAAAATTGAGGTGTTACAGCTTGGTATCAGAGCTATAGTTTAAGTGAATTAGGTAGGTTTGACCTCCCTAGTCTTAAGCTATGCTAAGTAGGACAATATGTTTCCATAGGATGTCCATTATTAGTATTTTTAGACCGTAAAGTGCGAGTATGATAGGGTCGATCCCTAAGAGAAATGTCTTGATTTGGTATAAATGTGTTTTATTCGACTGTTGAGTCATCGTTTGAAACTTGATTGTGAAAATATTGGTATAACAAAAGGGTGAACTCGAGAAGAGGACAAGCTCCTCTAAGACAAGAAGAGAAATTATAATTGAGTTTTGTCATGTCGTTGTGATGATGGTAGTGATTCCGAATCGGAAGAAAAGGAATGATGTTCATTCAAGACATTGATGGTGTGTAAGTTGGATGTGTAATTGGGAAGTACCGAACCGGAGGCCGTGATTCGGTGGATTCGTGAAACTGAGCAAGTGCTAAAGATTAGCAAGTGTTAGGAGGAAGATATGGTGACTTCTACAGCTCGTCTACTGGGAGAGTGATGCGTGGTCGCGGCGGAATGCGATGTTCGAAGCATTGGAAAAGAGAGTGTGGTACGAGATGTCATGGAAGAAGTTCGCGGGTAGATTGTTAGGGAAGTTTTGTCCCGAAAGTGTACTTGGAATTTTTTTTTTTAAGAAAACTTATTGCTAGAGATGTGGAGAAGATTATTCAACGAAAGGTCAATGAATCATCATCAAGTGAAGAGAAGAGGAAGTTCGATGGTGGCTTGGAGTCAACAAAGAAAGAAAATCTCGTTCAAAGTTCGTCAAATCATGTTGATATGAAAGGTGCAAAGGTGTGGTAAGTTTTCCTTAATTATTAAATTGATGGTGTGAGGTTCGTGATTTATTGGTGAATCGTAGCACGATTTGGTGCTAAGGAAAAATGACATGTATAAGTATGGGTGAATCGTTTGGTGTGGAAATGTACTCGGGGACGGTTTTCCCTGGTTCGTTATGTGTAAAGGTATTATATGCGTGAGTGAGTGGGCGATTGGTATGTCGCAGATAATTAGGATATTAAAAGATATATTATCACGAGAAAAGTAAATGATTTCAATGAAAGGATGGTAGTACGCGGAAGTACTAAGACTTAGTGAGAATGGTTTATATGGATGTGAAACCATGTAAGGAAAAAGTTCAAAAGTAAAATTTGTAGCACTTGGTGGGAATAAGGATAAGTGGTGTGGTATTACCGTATGATAATGGTAAAGAAAAGAATGATCAAAGATATAGTGAAGTTTTAAAACTCGTGAATAGAAAATATGTTGGAAAGGATAAACATCGGGGATGACAGAATTTGGTAAATCGGAAATGGTCGAGTAAAAAATTGACATTTAGTTATGACAAAGGTTGTATCTTGGATGATGGATTCGATACTAAGGGTAAAGGGATAATTAATGGTAAAAAGTCACAGAAATGGTATGCTAAGTCAAAGGTAACAATTAATTGTTGGAAAAAGGACGTAGAAAAAGTGTGATTGCTTATGTTGGATTATGGATCGGAGTCAATTGGGTGACTCGAGTTGCCGGATTATTCGGTAAAAATGTAGACAACTTAATGTAATGGTGGTTACCTAACTGACGAAAGAAGGATTGGAAAAAATTTGATGATGAGTAAACGACTCGATAAAGGATGATTAATAATAAGTAGATTGGTAGATAGCACTAGAAATGAATATGTGCATACCGTGTGGTATTATGTATAAGTGGAAGTAAGGGCATGCGAAAGGGCATATGATATTAGAAAATAACATGTGATAAATTGTACGATAAATAGATATGAGACTAGATGTGTAAGAAAGTGTTAAAAGTTATGTGATGCATACTAGTGTGGTATGCAAGATAGAATGGGAAAGATTGGATCTCATTGGATCAGAGGCTTTCTGATTAATGAGATTAGATGAGTCGCTTTGGATTGGAGGCTTTCCGATTATTGTGACAGTTTAGATCTTTATGGATTGGAGGCTTTCCGATCATCTTGATATGATAATTATAGTATGATTTGTTATGTCGGTATTTTGATAATTGTATCGGACGTATGTAGAACATTATGGTTAATGATTAGAGTTATGATTATTTGGTAAAGGAGAGCGTGGGCTGAAAACACAGTTTGTGATTAAGTATGAGTATGTGTAAGAAATGCCTACAACTTTATAGATTATGAAAATGTATGCTTTTAGGAAGCAAGGATTATTAGTAGCCGATGAGGGGCGGAAGTTGTATGATGAGTGGCTAGGCCACAATTGGATGTGATTGAGGATCTAAAGCCGGTAATCGGGAATTACAAGTATGGCATAAGGACGTTTGAAGGAAATTATAAATGGTATAAGTAATTGGATCAAAAGTTAAAAAGTAATAGAGATTGGTGTTGCTTTAAATTGAAATTGTTAATCGATTGCGGAAATTGAAATCGAGGAAAAGAGAAACAATTGAGAAAGGATATATAATTATTGGAATCGGGAAGGAAAAGCTTGTGAAGTGATGTCTCACTAGTAAAGGATATGCGGATTTTCCAAAGTAAGTTTGACTTTATTCATAAGTCAAGATTAGTCAACTAGTGGATGGTTGACTTTGGTCAAATTGGGTTTTGACTTTCGTTTAAAATGGTTAGACGAGGATAAGAACATAATGTATTGCCCACATGTAAATGATAATGGTAGATTGATTGATGGAAATAATATAGTGGGCGACTTTGACCGTTGGGTGTGTCGAGTTGAATTTGGGAATTGGGCATATGATTATTGATGAATTATGAAGGTAAGGTCGATTGTAAAGGAAATAATGATTAGTAGAACCTTTAGTGAGAAAGGAAAATGTCAATGTATGGTTGACTTTGTGCTTAATCAAATACTTGACAAAGTTGGGATATGGCGATTTGGTCGAGGTTAGACATTGACTATCGTTTGATTAATTTGCTAATAGTAATGATTGGGTCATATCGTTCCTATGTGAATAAAAGGATTTGGCTAAATGATTGAAAGTGTTATATTCGAGTTATGGAATTTTGACCCGTTTGGGGTATTAAGGGCTTAAGATGGATTTTTGACCCGTTTGGGCATAACGATGTTAAGAGCCTTTAAATGTATAATTGTTATTGGGTCACGATTGGAAAAGGTTGATGGTAATAGATACAAGAGTATGGGAACGGAATGGAGATTGGAAATCCTTGAGTTGATTCCGAGGACGGGATCCTTTTAAGGGGTAGATAGTTGTAACGACCCGAATTTCTTTTGTGTTAAATAAATTATGAAACAAATATGATAAATAAGGATAAATCATTTAAAGACCGTAGGAATTTGTTTCATGTCATTTGGACACCGTATGAGAAAGTTATGGACGAAACCGTGTCGAGAAGGGCATTAAAAGCTGCAGCCCAAAGTTCACGATCGGGAACTAAAGTTCACGAACATGAACTTTGGTCCGAGATGTTGGGTATTTGTTTTTTGGAAGTTCACTATCAGTTCACGACGAGTTCACGACGAGTTCACGGCGCGAACTTTGCTAGTTCACGGCGCGAACTTTGCTGAAACATCATAAAATCGGGTTTTCTTGTCATTTCTCTCATTTCCAAACCCTAAAACATTCTCCCAAGTGTGAGTATACGATTTTGATTGTAAGGAGTCCATTGGAACTGATTTTAACACTCAATATTGAAGATTCTCACTCCATTGTTGAAATATAAGGTAAATCTCTACTCCTTTTAGTTATGGATGATGTTTTTGGGTGAAAATGGTGAAGTATGCAAACCCTAGTTGGAGGATTTGTAATGGGTGATGAAATTGGGTTTATATAACTTAGATCTACAACATATTGTCAAGGAAAATGTGTTCATAGCATGGATTTGATTATTATCTAGCTAGTTATGAACTTTATTTGGGGGAAAATGGTGGTTTGGGTAACCTACCAAGTTATCTTTGGGGAAGATGACTAAGATGAGTGTAGAACACTCTTTGTAAGCTTAAGAACCTTGTGTTCTTGTTATATTTGGGTTTTGTTGATGGAAATCTTGAACTAGGGTTTGAGATTCCACCAAGTTGGATGAACTTGGTGGTTAAGGGGGTTATTTTAGATTGATTAGTGACTAGTTATGGATAATAACTGGATTATATGATGATATTGATGATAGGTCAAGAAGACCTAAAGATTGGTGGCATTTCACAAGTTGGAAAGCAAGGATTCGTGTTAATGAACACAATTTGGATTTAGCTTGGCTAAGGTGAGTACATGAGACTTTTACTGAGTACATAGCAAATGATTTTGAAAACTATGATGTTTTATGAGCCTTTATTAATAAATGTTTTTAATAAAGATATGATTAAAAAGTCAAGAGAATGCAAGTAATAGACTATTTAAGTATGTCTAAATGACTAATGATTTTTGAAAGAGATTATAATAATGAAAAGTAATTAATAACTCTTTATTAATATGATGTTTGATTAAGAGTAATGATTAAATAACTATTATATTTGGTTTATTAATAATATGTATTAATAAAGCTAATAACGCCGATTTTTAAGTAACGAATATTGATTAGTATATTATACTAATAAAGGTAGTGATTGAATTGTTAAGAGAATAGATAGAAAGTGACTAGTAATAAATATGCATTCTAGTCAAAGAGAAGTTAAAGTAATATAATTCTGATAAATGATAAATATGTTTTATTTAATAAAGGACTTGGTAAAGTCAATATTGAAATTGAATAAGAAACGAGAATAATATGATAATTATAGAAGTATTCTAATTTATGTTTGAGTATGTATTATTAGGGCATAGGCCCGTATTTGATAAATTTCAATATGTGTTGAGAAAAGGATCTGGATCACATATAACCCACACAAGTTGGGGGAGTTAGTGACACATACTTGGGGCGGTACCACCCTGCGCAAGGGTAGTGTGTCGAGAAATAGATAACCCGGAAAGCGGGGGAGTTTCAGATAACCCGGAAATCGGGGGAGCAATAGATAACCCGGAAACGGGGGAGTTTACCAAGATAACCCACATCGGGGGAGTTTGCTTCGGAGAGGTCCGTAGCGTATTTGATAAAGTATGTGTAAGCAAAGGTTAGCTAACAAGTATGTGATTATGATGAGAGTAAGCTTATGGTTAGCTTACTAGTATATATGTATAAAAATGATAAGATCACGAGTTAATAAGAAATAAATGTATAAAGAAAAGTAATGAATACGACTTTTATTATATTTGAGAATGGGTCGAAAACCCACGTATCTCACGAGACTATTTTGTCTCTCGTACTACTTTGTTTTTGTCTATGTACTCAGGTTCGAGATTGAAGGAATTGAAGGTCGCGATAGAGGTGGCCTAGAGATGTTTTAGTTCGGGAGCTTATAGGTAGATCCCGTTATCCTATGGTTATGATATTATTTCTGTAACACCGGATTTTAATACTCTGATAATCCTTAAAAGGTTTTTGTTAAAAACGTATTTTTGGGATATTGGACTTTGTAATATTTTTATTTAAAAATATGATTTAAAAGGTGTTTTGAAAATTGAGGTGTTACAATAAGTCTAAAGACTCTACGACCCCCCTAGGAATCGTGTCAAGTCTTGATACGATCGGTAAGGATGTTACCTACCAGAAACAACATGTCTCATCGGGAAGTGCCCAAACCTTGCGGCGAGAATGTGATATATGGATCCTACGCCTAAAATATTAATTATGAGTTTATAATATATTTTAGAGAATGTTTATTGATGATTACTAATTAAACTGGATTTGATTTGTAGATGGCAGCAACAAACACAACGATAACCTACAACAAACTCTCGCGACGTTTCTTTCTAGGAAAGAAAGAAAAGACTGGGTCAAATATCCTCTATTGGAAGCGTGATTTTAAGATCATGCTCAGACAAGAGAGGGATAGGATTGACCGAGAAAGAAACGTGTTGAAAACCCCTGCCAATGATGAATAAAACGAGCCAGGACAAGCATTTTACGCTTGTAAGGCGTTCGCTTCTTGCAAGATGGCTAAGGGAGCATCAGTAGGTACACACGTCATGAGAATGAAAGTGCACGTTGATCACCTTACTAGACTTGGTCACCACATGCCATTGCAGTTAGCAACTGACGTGATACTCAACTCATTGTCCGATGACTACAAGTTCTTTGTAGCCAACTACAGCAAAAGTGATATGGATAATTCCATTCCCGAGCTAAAATCCATGCTCGAGGCTGTTGAGTTGAATATTGAGACCAATTCTAAAAGGGGTCGCACAACTGATGATAGCGATGAAGAAGGGCATGGTGGTAAAGGAAAGGGAAAGACCTATCCTAACCAAGGAGTGCCAAATGGTAAAGGTGTCAAACAAAAGGTCAAAAAGGTTAAGCCTAACACTGCGAGGATCGAGAATCGATGCTTCAAGTGTGGTGAGGCTGGGCATTGGAAAAGGAATTGTCCAAAGGGTGCAAGTGGTAGTGGAGGAAACGCAAGTTCCTCAGGTAACACAACCACACTTTTAATCACTTTAAGATACTTGTAAAGTACGTTACGAGTAATCTAAATTTTGCAATCGTTCATTGCAGGAGGAGATGGAAAGTGATGACAACTGGCATGAGATGGTAATGATCCCACGAGCACCAAGTTTTTATAATTCAGTATTTTGTGGATTCAGTAAAACAATTTCATTTTATTGTTTGGATAATTTTATTTTATGTTAAAACAAGTTTTTCTTTGGTTTTAATAAATTTTCGAATCCATGGATGAATTAAATTGTGTGCATGTGTGATAATTACACTAGTCAAGGTTTATGACTAGATTGTATGTCAAGTTTTGATTTACTTTATATTTCATGTTATATATTTGTTTGATTGTTGTATGAATGAATAATGTATTGATAGCTCAAGGTACTTAGATACTAGTAATTAGAAAATCTTTCTAATGAAAGTATTTAAGAAGTTTTATGGAAGCATAAGGTTCAAAAGTTATTAAACTTAGTTAAAACATCTTAAGTAATAGTCATTACTTATGATAGTACGTTTTAAAGTATTAGTATTAATATAGTATTATTATATTGGATATAATTAAGATAGACTTTAAGAGTATTATTACAAGTCTTTTATACTTGTAGTAAAGGATTTAATGAAGTCATAATTCCCTAATAGGAATAATTAGATATTCGTATAATCCAAGTAAAATGACTTGGACATTAAATGAACTCTTAAAAGAGACAAAACTATATTAAAGTATTTAAGAGTTAAAAGGTATTATTGCAAGTCTTTTATACTTGTAATAAAAACAATATTTAATCAAGTCATAATTCCCTAATAGGAATAATGGATATTTGAGAAATCCAAGAAATGACTTTGGCATTAAATAAAGTTCTTAAAAGAATACTAATATGTTTAAGAATTGAAAGTATCATTTCAAGTGTTTTATACTTGTTAGATATAGTAATCAATAAAGGTCAAGATTCCCTAAACAGGAATGTTGGATATTCGCAAATCCATAAGATGATCTTAATTATTGATAGAATTCTTAAAAGATTAAACTACAAGTTATTGACTAGGTCAAAGTAGTTTAAGAGATGCTTAAGTTCCATAAAAGATAGTGGGAGCTAAGACTAATATAATTCATTAAAGACATTAATGAATTTAGTAAGTTAGTAAGACATTAACAACAAGGTTTTACCAATTCGTTAGCCAAAGAGTTAAGAAAAATAAATGATCGTTAATTAGATTATTGCAAACCTAATAGCGTGATCACAAGTCTTGTGATTAATTATTGTATATCTAATAGGTTGTTCACACTCCAGTGGATAACATAATCATTTAAGGAAATTTCTTTAACTAGTAAGAATATCTACAAATCAAGTAACTAAAAGAGGCTTTAGTTACAAGGAGAATTTTATGAATTCAAGAAACTAAGGAGTTAACTTTCCAATCCTCCTATGTTTACCAAATTGCATAAAAGGCAAGACTAGAATATGTTCTAGATTGTTGCAAGAACAATATCTAGCAAAGACAAAAGTAATAGTATTCCTAAATACTCGTCTTATGTCTTTAGTTTAATAGAAATGATTGGTTTAGTGATAAAGTTACAATTAAGGTTGTAAGAATCATTAAGTAATCAACACGAACAAAAGGAATAAGTAATGATCCAGTAATAATTCAGTATCTATGTCCAGTGAGGAATAATACATGAGTTAGTATCATTGCTATTCAGACTTTGTATGTTTTACAATATCCATGAATAAATGGTTTCTTTATTCAAAAAGATACAAAATCCGTGACTACTCGTCTAGGTGGGAACCTAGATGGGACGTTAATGTCATCGCGGTATTTGGTGGTAGATTCGAATTTCTTCGAAGATAGCTATGCAAGTTTTGTGTAAACCAAATATCGGTGTTATTCTGTTGGAGGCTCAACGAATATTGGATCGACCATCGTGACAATACTTCGTGGTTGAAAAGTTCAAAAGTATTGTTCACTAGGATTGTCCTTAAGCCTGAGGTATTTGGTTTAGGATACAATGACTAATGTACTTTGGTTCATCTTAGACAATTCTGAAATATGGTTGTCATACGAGGTGTTACTGGGTACAAAGGAAGTTGTATTTTGAATCGAAATATGGTTGTCATACGAGGTCCTTTGACATGATGAGAAACTGACAAGCACGACCGTGCCCAAACGAACTGATTTGTTCTTTGTCGTTTATCACAACAGTTGAATCAAGAAGTCATAAAATGATTTCGAATACATGAGTTGATACTTTCTACCATTCTCGTATTCGTTGTCACAAATATCGTGCTGCAAGGGATAAGCCTAACATATTTGCCCAAGAAGTAGAGACGGAGTGTTCTTTACTAGGAGACGCTATTAAAGAGTTTTTTCATAAACCATACCTGGGTTACGTAAGCTATTTTTATGGGGTTGGTTACCTACATGCCCATCTAGAAGGCCACTGTAGCTCGTATCATTAAGACAAAGGTTACGAACTTGCACAAGTGGGAGTCTGAAGGATTTATGTGCACAGTTAGTCAACCTATGATGATACATCCATGCCTACGAAACACTTAAGGGTCACACCGGTGAGTGCATGTAATATTAGCAAGATAAGCAATGATACTACGAAGAGGAATGATTCATAATAGTCATTATGAATCAGTTAAGTATTAAGTTAAGTTTAACTTATTACTAGATTAGTTTAACTAACTAATTAATACAAGTAGTTGTACATTTACTAGTTGAGTAAATATACAATGTGTTAATTAAAGATTATCTATGATATGATTTAAAGTCATTAAATCATATAGTAATTGGATAATATTGTTGTATAAATTATATAAAGGTTATTATATAATTAATTATTAATAGTATAAATACAAGTATATAATTCGTGTATATGGCTACCGAATTATTAGTGTATTAATACTAGACATTTAATAGTTAAGTGCAACAATAATAAACTAGTTAAACTATAAGGGATGGAAGTGTTAAAAGGAAGTTTAATTAAAAATCTAATATTAATTAAACTTAAAGGGTTCTAAGCGTAACTTATTTGTATATAAATAAGAGGCTTAAGGTAACCCTAAAACACCTTAGACATTCACAAGAAATCTTCCCCCTCCCCCCTCCTTGGCTTCAGCCGAAACACACACACAACACGGGCCTTTGTGTTCTTCGTGTTCTTCGTGTTCTTCAAGTATTGAAGAACAAGTTCATTGCTTAGATTAACTAGAAGATCGCTCGATTTGTTCATCATCAGTGGATCTATATTAAGCAATCAACAAGGTATGTTTTGGGAAAACCTTTTCTCCCTTCTCCCCTCTTGGACGAATTCGACCAAAGAACCCTAGGGTTCTTTGGTTGATGGTCGAACGAACCACACAAGCAATTTGTGTGTTCGAGTTCTTCGTACAAGGTTTCTTTCTTGTCAATCTAATCTAGATTTCCAACATCCCAATCCTTTAGGGTTTAAGGATTAGGTTTAATCTCAGTTCCGCTTTTAGGGATTAAATCAGCTAGTTGGTTTTAACCGGTCAAGAACAAGTTCATGTTCTTGGTCAGTATGGTCGAACCAAGTTAACTAGGAGGTCGGTCCTATGGGTCGATCAGTTGCTAGATGAATATGAATCCCTTCACTTGTTATGTTCAAAACAGAGTTTTAATAGTTACGCCACATTTTAAAACACCATATGAACTTTTTAACAAAAGAAAACCTTCAACAAGTTTCTTAAAATCATTTGGTTGTCCTTGTACAATTTTAATTACAAGAGAACAAATTGGTAAGTTTGACTGCAAATCAGATGATGGAATCTTTGTAGGATACTCATCTCAAAGCAAAGCATACAGAGTATTCAACAAAAGGCTGAGGATCATTGAAGAAAGTGTGGATGTATCCTTTAATGAAAACTTGATGAATGAATAGGGAAATGGCCCAGATTGGCTATTTAGCATTGATAATCTAACCAAATCTCTTGATTTTAATTATGATTGTAATGCAAGTGAAACAAACAATCAAAATCCCCAAGGAGGATCATCACCATTCAATGGTAGTCAAGATACAATGAAGTATATCCTTGTTAATACTGATCACACGCTAATACTGAGGACAGTAGTAACTCTGATAACCCTAGCAATCTTGATACCAGTAATAACTCGAACTCACAAGATACTACTGATCCCAGTAGTAACACAGAAACTCAAAATGATGATGGTGATCCAAACAATGCTGATGTCAATAATAACAATGAACCACATGATTTGAATGAAAATCATATTACTTCTGATACCAGTATCAATGAAGAAACTCAAGAAGATCCAGAAAATCAAGAAGAAACCTGGACAGATGCACAAGTTCCTGAATCCAATGAATCAAACCTTGACAGTAAAATTATTGTTGATAAAGTTTCCAACTCAAGAACTGAAAAGAACCATCCCTAAGATTTAGTTCTAAGTGATGTGAACTCAAATATGCAGACAAGAAGCAAATTTAATTCAACTTTATATTAAAATACTTGCAATATAAGTCTAATATCTAATGAATGTTTGTTTGCTTGTTTTCTATCTCAGGAAGAACCTAAAACGATTCAACAAGCCATGAAAGATTCAAATTGGATTGAAGTAATGCAAGAAGAACTTCTACAATTCAAATTACAAGTTGTTTGGACACTTGTACCTCTACCAAAAGGAAAAAAGGGCCATTGGAACAAGATGGATCTTTAGAAACCAGAAAGATGAAAGAGGTATAGTGATAAAAAAATAAAGCCAGACTTGTAGCCCAAGGATACACTCAAGAAGAAGGAATTGACTATGATGAGGTATATGCTCATGTTGCAAGAATTGAAGCAATAAGGATATTCTTGGCATATGCTTCATTCAAGAAATTCAAAGTCTATCAAATGGATGTTAAAAGTGCATACTTATATGGGAAGATTGAAGAAGAAGTATATGTTTGTCAGCCTCTAGGATATGAAGATCTTGAGCATGATGATTATGTGTACAAATTAGACAAAGCTCTATATGGCCTACATCAGGCACCAAGAGCTTGGTATGATACATTATCATCATACTTATTGAAGAACAATTTCAAAAGAAGTGCAATTGACAAAACTCTGTTTATAAGAAAAGACAAAAATGATATACTACTAGTCCAGATATATGTAGATGATATCATCTTTGGATAAACAAATGAGAATTTGTGCAAAGAGTTTGAAGAGCTGATGCAGATCAAATTCAAGATGAGCTCAATGGGTCCAATGAATTTCTTCCTTCGACTCCAAATCAATCAAAGATCAGATGGTATTTTGATTAATCAATCAAAATATGTCAAAGACATCTTGGAGAAATTTGCAATGAAAGACTGTAAAACTGCAAACACACCAATGGAAACACATAAACACCTACATCCTGATGTTGAGGGGGAGGATGTAGATGAACATTTATATAGACAATGATAGGGTCTTTAATGTACTTAACTGCATCAAGACCTGATATTATGTATAGTGTTTGTGTGTGTGCCAGATATCAAGCAAAACCAAAGGAGCTTCACTTAGAACCACTTGAGAGTCGTCTGAAGTTCACACTTGGGTAAAGACGACTGACTTTGGAAACGGAACGGTAGTCAAAAGAATCATCAGATACTTGAAGGGAAAACCATCACTTGGTCTTTGGTATCCACATGACTCACCATTTGAACTTGTAGCCTACACAGATAGTGACTATGGTGGTGAATGTCAAGATAGAAAATCTACTACTAGTCGATGTCAATTCTTTGGATCAAGATTGGTGTCATGGCAATGCAAGAAACAAACAAATGTCTCAACATCAACTGCTGAAGCAGAGTATGTAGCTGCATCTGCTTGTTGTGCTCAAGTACTGTGGATTCAAAATCAATTCCTAGACTTTGGTATATCTATTCTTAAAACTTCTATTTTTATTGATAATCAAAGTGCTATTAGTATTGTGAGTAATCCAGTAAAACACTCAAAAACCAAACATATTGAAATCAGATTTCATTTTATAAGGGATTGTAATGAAAAGAAATTAATTAAAGTAGAGAAAATTCATACTGATAATCAACTAGCAGATCTTTTTATAATAGCATTTGATGTAGGAAGATTCAGCTTTTTGGTTAGCAGCATTGGAATGATTTTGATAAATTAATTTCATTATTAAGATCATATGTAAAGTTTTTGTATATTATTTCTATTTTAAAAGTGTTTGTTTTACTACTGAGTATTCATTATTACTGACTATGGGTTGTATTCACAAAATACTACTGATAGGGTTTCTCTGAGAATTAGGTTAAAGTGTGAATCAAGAGTTACTACTAACGATTCACTATTGAATCTTAGTTTACTACTGATCGACTGTTATTTGTGAAATTCAATGTTTTACCATACTAACCACATGAAAATAGCCGTTAACCTATGATTCGAAGGGAATTTCAGTCATTTTGCAGGTAAATTCGAAAAAATATAAATAGCTGAATGAGATTAATTTAGCATTATCCAAACCTCGATTCGATAAACCCTATGATAAACCCTAATCTGTGCAATTTCGATTAAAACCTTGAACCAGTAACAAATTCAGTCATTCACGAAATCACTCACAAGATCAAAACCTCTCAGAAAAACAAATTCTCAAACATCAAAATGACAATGAAAAATCTATTGGTTGCTAAAACAGATATTCAATAATCTGAGTTTCACAACATGCTTGCTTTTCTAAGAAATCCTGGTGGCACAAGAAGTTTCAGACCCATTGTGATGTTCTTGAAGAACTCGCCAATAAGATTTGCTCTGACTGTACATCCAAAACTCTGTGAACATCTTGCTCAATTTTGGGAAAAGGCAGAAAGAGTAGAAGAAGATAATATCATCAAAATAAAATCAGACATATATGGACAGTCTATCACAGTCACCGAACAATCAATCAGACAACATCTACAACTCAATGATGAGTCAGGTATATCTCTCTTATCTAAAGAAATTTTAATAGCAAATGTTTTAAAAATGGGATATGAAGGAAGAACAGATATTCAAACTTTTCAAAAGGGTCTTCTTTCTCCCCAATGGAAGTATTTGGTTCATACAATTCAACATTGTATGTCACCAAAAAAAAGTACTTGGAATGAGTTCAACAGATCAATAGCATCTGTTGTTGTCTGTTTGTGCACAGATCAAGTATTTAATTTCTCTAAAATGATTTTTGAAGGAATGCTTGGAAACTTATCTGGATCAAAATTTTTAATATATCCAAGATTTCTTGCTCATATCTTTGACTGTGAATTACCAAATATTGTAAACCCAAAAATATTTTTCCAATTCCAGAATTAAATAAAAAGGTTTATTCAAACATGAACAAAAAGTTCAAATTTTCTGGAAAGGTCACTCCACTTTTTGCAAATATGATCTATGATCACCCTCCTACTGGAGAAGGTTCAGGCCACCCAAATGAACCCCAACCCACTCCATCATCAAAAACAGCCCAAACACATTCCCATGAGTCCACTCAATCAACCACACCACAAAATGTCCTGAATGTGTCCCAGGTACATGTTATTAAATCTCAGAGTGCTACTCTTCACTCTGAGGTAGACCAACCAAAAGCCAAACATATTTCCACAACATACAAAAGGAAAAACAATTTTCAAAAAGGACACTAGGGAACCCATTGAGTCAGCTCCCAGACTCGAAGAATTGTCCTCCAAGGAGGAGAGAGGGCATGAGGAAAGGGCTCCTACTACTGATGCACCAAAGGTTGGTGCACAGGACACTAGGAACATCATTAGGACCCAGACCTCGGCAACTTTGAGTGATGACTCATCATTTGAGGCAGCTCTCAAAGGACCCAGGTGCCAAGAAACCACAAGGGGCCAAGGGCAGATACTATTGCTTCTTCTAGGAAGAAGAGAGTATCTAAAACACCCAATGAATCACCAAGCAGTGATGAGGGTAGAATGAAAATTCCTGAATTGATGGATAGGATGGAAAACCTTAAAGCAAATGTACCAAACAAGCCTGATGATCTACCTAGATGGAGTGAGGGCAGCATGGAACCAACACAATTGACGGATAGGAAGGAAAACCTTGAAACCACTGTACAACATTGCCTGAATATTTTAAACAATCAAGGGAGAACCATTTGCTATATGAAGCACTACATTAATGTGGTGAACAGAAGACAGAAGAGGTTCGATTACAGGCTTCAAAGACAATCAAATCTTATCAGAAAATTAAAGAAGAAGATTGTTGATAGTGAGGCTTAACAGGTTGAGTTCACTAAGGGGGGGAAGGATCATATACAAGAAATGATTGATAATTCAATTGCAGAAGCAGCAGCCTCCCTCTTAAATTTGAAAGAAGCTCATGGTGAAACATGTTAGTTTATTGATGAAGACCTGAACAGAGGAGTTAGAAGCACGGATGGGGATGTGTTTGGGTCTGCAATTCAATCTCCAGCAGCAGGAGAACAAACATTTTCTCACACTACTGATGCTATAGGTGACACTGAAGTGCTAGAACAAACTAAAGAAATTAACACTACTGATCCCATGGAGGAAAACTTACAAGAAACAACATCAGTAGTAAATGCCCTAACTGAAGAAGAAATACTATCTCCAGTTACTACTAATACTAACACTACTGATGAACTATCAGTAGTAAACATACAAGAAGAAACATCAGTAGTGAACTCCTCAAATTTACATATGGTGATCTACAGACCTTTCAACTTGCATTCTCTAATAGCAGTAGTAACTACCTTGGTTACTACCAAGTCTGAAGAATTACCAGATCTCATTGAACCAGCAGTAGTAATCCCCAAGACCGCCAACACCAGAACTAAAACCTCTTATAATCACAGACATTGATGATGATGTTAATTGGGATGAGGTTGATGAATGTGCATTACCTCCTCATCCAAAGATATTAACAGAGAAGAAGGCACATACATTTTCTCCTACAATCAAGTTTGTACCAGTAATTGATATGAAGTACACTCCAGCTCCAAAATGTGTGGGAAAAGGAAAAGAAAAATTTGATGATCATTATCCACACAGAGCTTTAGGTCATTATATGGTGAATAAGATAAATCTGGTTACACCTTTAAAGCAAGATGTATGGAAGGTGAAAAGAATAAGATATCAAAGGAAGTGTGCTAAAACTCAAGCTCTTGAAGATAAAATAAATGCTTAAGAAGAAAGAATGAAAAATGCAGCAATTCAAGAGATTGAAGAATTTCTGGTGGAAGATCAACAAGCAGAATTTGATAAACAAAAGAAAATAGAAGAAGAACATTTGAACTATCTTGAAGATCTAGTTGCAGAATGCAAGAGAGAAAATGTTGAACTACCAAAAGAAGTACTTGAACAAAAATAAAAAATGGTAGAATATTTGAAAACAAAAGGTCACAGTGCAAAGTCATTTGGAAGAATGAGGATGTTGAACATTGTTGACAAGTACTGCACTGCCAGAAAGAAAGAATTGACAGAACCTGAAGAAGAAGAAGTTAAGGTCACATAGTTGATTGATATTGATCCTAAACCGGTGATTACCAGAAAACCAATGACTGGTGAATCCTCAAATCCATCTGCCAATAAAAGAAAATTACTAGAAGATGAAGAAGATGAAAGGAAGAAAGCAAAACAAGACTTCCCAATACTTGATCTTCCTCAAGCTCCTCTACAAAATAATCCAATTATTAATTGGAGAGTTGTTAATAATGTAATTGAATTGATCAGAGAAGATAAAACAACTCAAACGTTTAGTGCTTGGAAGCCAATGATTATGTCACTATCCAGAGTGATGTAATCAAAGTTTTAATCATTGGTAAACCAATAATGTCTAAGAAGAAATGGAAGAACTCAGGTGCTGGATACTTAACTGAGATGATAGATGCTGCATTCTATCCAGATGATTATCCTGAGAAATTTGAAAGCAAAGAAGATGTTTATGCTTGGAATGTTCTCCCAACCGTCAATATGTATTTCTTTGAAAGGGCTAGCAAAAGATGTGAACTGTTTCTGTTTGAAAAGGAGTAAAATCATTCTGAAGAAACAATGTATCAAGCTATTTGTTGCTCCTTCATCAGACCTCATGATGCTGTAATGTTCTCAGAAAAATATAACTATTTTATTAAGAAGAACAGCAAGTATATCATTGAACAAAAAAGATTGAGAAATCAGCAAATAAAAGAAGGTGATGAAAGGAGAGCTAAACTCTTAGAAGAGAAGAAGAGAAAAGAGAAAGAGGAGAAGGAAAAAGAAACTTGATTAACTAAAATTGAATTAACATGTTTAGGGGGACATTGTTGGGATATAAATGATTTACTACTGATGTTGCAGTTGGTACTTAAGAAGACTTAGTACTGACGGGGCAGAAATTAAAAAGATACTATACTACTGATGCTCGATAGACTACTGACGATGCATATACTACTGATGATCGTATTTAGCACGGATCGCATCCGAGATTCTCGTATAGTTTGTTTAGAAAGTTTATCTTTTGTAATTTCGAGTGTAATCTAGTCCTAGAATAACTAGGGTAGAAGTATGGGCTTCAAGGACTATTATATATAGTTCCTTATGAACTGTAAACATACGTGTATTGATCGATTAATATTAATACATTGAAGCTTTTTGTGATAAACTGTGTTCTTGTTAATTCGTATTCAATTTATAGTTTACATTGTTCTTAATCAATAACAAGAGTGTTAATCCGCTGTAACTTCTCTTTGTTAGTAGATCTGTGATTTAATAACTTGTTGAGTTATTCGATCTGACATAAGTCAATAGTCATCAACATTAGGGAACTTAATTTCTTCATACTAATTAGGAAAAATGCATGCATGTCTACCATACTTACTTAAGTTGATATACATGGTGAAGGCTTTAATTGTTGATATGTTAGGTGTTAAGATATAAAGTGATTGGACTAATAACAAGTTGTTGTTGGGATCGATCATCACAATGATCGATGATGGCCAATCATGAACGAGTGCATGTTTACTTGGTTCGGCTTCTCTAGCTTACTCCACCACCACAAATCCAGAATAAATAATAAGAATATGTTAGCAATAGTATATATTAGTCACAAAGTGGAAAAACGTAACTAGAAAAATTATTAATATATTAGCCGCGAGGGATTTTCGTACAGTACCCAAATCATATTTACTAATATTCATACAACGCCTAAAAGATAAATTAAAAATAAAATGTGTTTTTAAAAAATTCCGCTAATATAACTCCCAAATATATAACGAAATTATTAATATATTAGCCGCGAGGGATTTTCGTACAATACCCAAATCCTATTTACCAATATTCATGCAACACCTAAAAGATTAATTAAAAATAAAATGTGTTTTTAAAAGAATTCGGCTAATATAACTCCCAAATATATAACAAAATGGATCTCAGATAATAAGTGTAAATAATACTATTGAATAACGTTCATATATTTTTTTAAATTTTAAAATAAAATATTATCTATCATTTGTCAGCACAAAAATACATATGCCACGAAGTGCACCAACTACTAATATTTAGAGTATTTCAATAATTTAAAAATTATTACAAATAAGATATTCTTAAAATATGTAAACATATGTAATTTACATATAAAACTTACTATGCGTTGTGGGCTCTCTGTTGGGTCGCTGAAAAATATCCCCTACTGAAAGGATTTAATGAAGACAAAAAGACAAATAGTTATAAGACAATTTGAGGATCAGTTTCTCAGATTATGGGTAACTGAATCTGATCAGTTCGGATTTCAGTTACCCACCTACACTAACTGATCAACCATCTGAAACAACAATCAGTTCCCCGTGCGGAATCAGATACTGATCAACAGATTAGATAGTTGTAGCAGGTTCAGCGCACACTTGACAATAACGCTGAACCATATGAACGGATACCTCTCTAAGCAAAACTTTTAGTGAAGGTCACTAAAGCTGAATGCCATCTGAAGAAGCATGAGTATCTGAAGACTATGGCGATCTAAAGCGTACAAAGGCCTGAAGTTTCTGTCACTGAAAGACACAAGTAAAACACAAGTTAGTGTATCGCTGATAAAGGAAATATCTTGCAAATCTTCTAAAATATATCGGCGATCACAAGACGACAGAAAGTAATATCAGAATTCCGTTAGTCGTGCTCGTCACATGAAATATCCTCTGCACCAACGGAATTCTCACATGTGGATTCGATTGATCATTCATTTGGCACCACGTTTCCCAATGCTATAAATTGAGGACTTAGGGATCGAATTTTGTGTGCACCCAACAAGTCTACACGCTGCTAAAATTATTCCAAACCTTTATCCTTTGAGCAGTGTGTAAACAACCTGTAATCCTTAGTTACTTGATTTGAGAATTGAATCTCTGTAACGAAAGTGTCTGGTCTTGTGCCTCAACATTTGTTGATCAGAACTTGTCTTAGATAGTATCTGTTATTGTCTATTTACTGCAAGTAGTTTAGTTAGGATTTGTTCTTAACTATTCCGCAAACTACTTGCTGCTTTGTTACATCATTACTGATCAATTAAAAAAAGTTTAAAAAGTGTTGAGTGTTGCCTTAATTTTTATTCGGTCAGTGAAAGCGTATAAGTGTATTATTTCATTTATTACGGGACTAACACTCTCAATTATAGTCAAGGCCCATAAGCTTATGTCTACATATTCTAATTCAAATTTTGTTTTTCTTTCAAGAACTACGGCAAATACAACTATAGAATCACTGTTCATCTACGATGGCTAATGTTATATATTGAATATGTTAGCAATAATATATATAAGTCACAAAGTAGAAAAACGAAACTAGAAAAATTATATGATATACAGGGCTGATCCAATCAATTTTTGTGCCATGTACGGAATCTTAAAAATGGGCCTCTTCTTAGGGTAATTTTTCCCCAAAATAATAAAATTCATACAGGACTTATGTACTCTTAAGGCTTAAATAAAGATTATGAAGATATAAAGAACTTACAATTAGATAACGCCACCACGGTTGTAAAACTTCAAATTGTCAACTTTCTTGAAACTCCTTGTAGTTGTGGAAAATGTTAATTAATTACCTGCAAATCAAGCAAATATCTCTGATGAATCCATGAGCCATGCTTCTCATCGTATTTTAATGGAATTTTCTGCAATGAATCAACAATTTTAATAATGGAGCATTAACAAGATTAAAACATTATGACAAATTATGCAATATTTAATATAATTAGCCTGATGCGTTGTAAATTGCCTTACTCCATCCAATATCAAGTCTAAATACTTGTGCAGTAGAACTATTGTCACCGTTCCATTACAATGATTTATTAGTATTCAAAAATTCTGATTTTATGCCCTACTGTATGTCAAGTCATAAGCAGAAACCATATTAATAATTTTATAAATATAATCTAAATAGTTCACCAAAATCAACCAAGAATGTAAGCCAATTGATATAATCTGAAAAATATACCTACATTGGTGCAAAAATCAGAATAGTTCACCAAGATCAACACTAGTTGAAGTTGTATTGAACAATCTACTTTAAATTGAAGTGATCAATGATTAATTAGATTATATATCTTTAAGTTAAACGAAATTACTTCACTGGCTCATTGGGGTCAATACCAAAACCTTTTGTGCACACAATCAATCAGAGAACGAGTGGCAACACTCCGGAGAAGAGAGCCGAGAGAAGGACTTGGTTTAGGTGATTTTTGAGACAGAGATGAAGAGGAGAACAGACCTGGACATCCATTGATTACCATCGGTCTTCCCCTTTCTCACAGCGTTCCCAATTCCAATGCTTCTTCCATGATTTCCATCTTCCATTTCCAATTCTCGTTTTTTTCTTTCGGCCCCTTCTGGTTTCAGAGTTCCGCCCTTTTGAATTGTTAATTGGGATTAGATTAAGAACTACCGGGCCTTAAAGCATCTCCAATGGGAGTTTTTTCAAAAGCTTATTACTATTACAATAAGCTTTTGAATGACTTTTTACCATTAGAATTACAAGCTTTTTGCAATGACTTTTTTTCTACTAACCTTTTAACACATTTTCAATGTTTGTCTTTTTCGGTCCCCTATTTTTAAAAGGTTTTCATTTTAAACCTTTAAACACACTTTCAATTTTTTTTTAATACTTTCAATGTAATATTTTTATCTATTTAAATATTAATGTTAATTATTATAATATTTTTGTATGAAATATTTTTAAAAATATTAAGCTTTATAAGATGTAAAAAAAATTTGTCAATTTATATGTAAGGGGTATTTATGAAATATTTGAGATAGATAAAGGTAAATTAGAAATATTGTAAAAGGAAAAAACTTTTGTAAAAGGTTAACCATTGGAGATGTTATTTAGGAATATCTTTTTGGTTAGTGGAATATTGATGTGGCAAAAGTAATAAGCTTTTGTGAGGTGTACCATTGGGGATGCTCTTAGTATTAGTAATGGATTAATTTTTAAAAATGGGCCCTGGGCGGTTGCCCTGATGGCCCAGGCCCAGGCCCAGGGCCGGCCCTGATAATATAGCGAACGAGCGTTTTCGTATGTCTAAAAAGGTTAAACTAGAATAATTATATGATTGGTGAAAGTATATGAAATTTAAAATGGCTAAAAGGTTAGAAGTACGTGAGTAAAAGAATCAAACCTCTTATACTACTATCGCGGTGAGTGCTTCAAACTATGCAAAGATTTTTTTCATAAATAAATGGTCGTTATTCTCATAGATTTTTGAACCTTCATGTTGTTTCATGTAGATATGTTCGTCTTATTCACCATCAGGGGCGGAATTAGAAACTTTCACTAGCAGTAGCACCCTTGTGGTGATGGAAAAAAGCGGGGTTAAGGGGACTGCGACCTCTAGTGGGATCCCAGTGGCAACGCCCCGAAACAAAAACAAATTTAACACAAAAAAAAGGTTATATTACATATCACCCTTTTTAGTTACATTACTTACATACACCAACAAATCTTCAAGAATATATTTCATTAACCTACAAAAGAATTATTAATTATATAAACATATTACGAAATCTAAAATACACACTATATGTTTTTTTTATTTGGTTCAAATGTTAGGGTTGTCTTTGAGTGTGAACTATTAACTACTAGTTAGAGGTTTTTTTAAGATTAATTTGAGATATTGAATTGGTTTTTAATCTATAAAAATTTTGGTTTATAAAATTATATTATATTTTATAATTAAAGTATTGAATAAGGAAAATAAAGGGTAATGATTTGAAACATTTGGACTAAAGAGTTTGTTTTTAAATATATAAGGTAAAAAAAGAAAAAAATTTGAAATATATGTGTTGAGAAAGAAAAAACCCTTGTAATAAAGAGCTTAGAAAGGAAATAAAAATTGATTTAAAAAAATAGCAACAACAAGAATCGAACTCATGACCTCCTTATACATGCAAGGAGTGTTAGCCAGCTGAGCTAGTAGATGGATGTGTCTTATTTCCCCTTTCCGGATATATATTAATGTATTTAAAATACTATAACAATAAAAAAGTTCCGAAAATTTACCGTATCGAATTTTTTTCGAGTAGTACCACGTGCCACCGTGTGCTCTATACTGATTCCGCCCCTGTTCACCATGTAGAAAAGTTGTCTTGCCATCAAGATGTTCTAATTATAAATTGAACATGGCAACTCATCCAAGCAATACATGAATAGAGCTATGTTTTACAACATGTGCGAAAACATCATTATATCAACATTTTGTACCTCACTATAGTCCTTTGCAACCAATTGTACTTTAAATCTTGTACCTTCAACACCTCAGATGTCAGGATCGAATAACCAAAACAAGTTATTGTCAACCCAGATCTACTAATAACAAGAAGTTGCAGCGGATCAACACTTGTATTAATATATTAAGAACAATCGAATACTGTATATTGAATGAACAATGAACAATAATATTAAGAACACAGTGATTCACAAAAAGCTTCAATGTATATTATTGATTAACAATACACACGTACGTTTACAATTCGTAAGGAACTACTTATAGCAGTCCTTGAAGCCTAACTATTTACCCTAGTTATTCTAGGACTTGATTTACATCGAATTATAAAAGATATACATTGAATGACATTCTATAACTAACTCTGCGAAGATCTCGGACTTGATTTGCTCCAAATACGCGTATCAGTAGTAACTGCAATCACCAGTAGTAAATATGCATCATCAGTAGTAAATGTGATGATCAGTAGTAACTCTGATAATCAGTAGTAAGTCCAAAACCAACGTCAGTAGTAACTACTAATGATCAGTAGTATCTTCTCTTTATGCATGATCAGTAGTAAGTTAGTTATAGTCTTCACCAGTGTCAACTCATTAATATCAAGTGTTTCTGCCCCATCAATAGTAACCATAGTCTTCATCAGTAGTAACCATGATCAGTACTAACTGCAGCATCAGTAATAAGTTGAATTGTGATTTGTTCCAACAATCTCCCCCTAAACTTGTTGATTCTCTTTCAATCAATCAAGTTTCTTCTTGCTTCTGCTTCTCCTTTTTCTTTTCTTCCGATAGTTTTGCTCTTCTTTGATCACCTTCTACAGTCTGTTGGTTTCTTTTATTCCTTTGTGCAATAATATATTTGCTGATCTTTTTCACAAATTCATTTAACTTGTTTTGGTACATCACAGCATCATTAGGTTTAATGAAATTCATGCACCAAATTTGATAAAGAGTTTTCTCAGAGTGAGGATACTCTTTTTCATATAGGAATAAATTACACTTCTTACTTGTATATTCAAAGAAGTACATGTTGACTGTTGGTAGCACATTCCAGGCTTGAATATTCTCTGGATTTGTATACTTCTCTGGATAAAAAGCAGCATCAATCATTTCTGTAATGTAACCTGCATCTGAATTCTTCCAGGTCTTCTTGGTCATTCTTGGTTTACCAATAATCAACATCTTGATTATGTCACTTCTGGTTAGGGACATGACTAATGGTTTCTAAGCTCTAAATCTTTGAGTGACCTTATCTTCTCTAACAATCTCAATCACATCATCTATACATCTCCAGTTGATGATTGGATTGCTTTCTAGGGGAGCAATAGGAAGATCATGAACTTGAACTATTTGTAGTTTCTTCTTTGGTTGTTCTAGTTCAGATTGATCAGCCTTCCTTTTTCTTGTGTTTAAAGAGAGTTCACCAGATGTTTCACCAGTTATAGTTTTTCTTTCTTTCATTTCTTTGGAATTTATCTGTTCAAGCTTTGTGATGTCTATCTCTTTAATCTTTTGTTCAAGAAGGTCCTTCTTCTTCTCCACACAGTACTTCTCAATCAAGTTGATCAACTTCATTCTTCCAAAGGCCTTGGTATTGTGGCCTCTTGACTTCAAGAATGTGATCATTTCTTTCTTCATGTCTGCAAATTTTTCTGGCATATCAGCTTTCAGTTCTTTGCATTCTTGTACTTGTGCTTCAAGAAGTTCTATTGTTTCAGATTCAAGTTGCCTTATTTTTTGTAGTTCTCTTCATTGTAATTCTTTTCTGGTTTCTGCAACTTGTTTGGTTTTGACCTTGTGTTGAAATTGTGGCAGTTTTGATATGTCAGCTATATCTGCCAATTTTATTTCTGTGAAGGGTTGTCTTAGTATTCTAGCCCTTTCTGCTAATTTTCTGTTCTCAATGGTTAGAGAGGCTTCAACCTTCTTCAAGTAATTTGCCCTCTTCATCTTCCATTTATCATTCTTTGCTGACCGAGCATAATTAATTTTGTTGACCATCTCATGACCTTGTGCTCTATTAGGTTGGTCTTCATCAGCAATTTCCTTTCCTTTCCTATGTAATTGTCACTCCTTTTATCTGGTGCAGCTTCAATTCTAAATTTGTGACCATAGGAATGTATTTGTGACATGGGAAGTATTTTGGGATGTGGAGGTAAAGAGCATTCATCAACTTCCAGCCAGTTGATGTCATCATCAATGTCTTTCACCACCAATTGTGTTGATCTTGTTGCTGGTGATGGTGGAATTATTACTGCAGGCTCTAGTAGTGGTGGAAGCTTAATAATATCATCAGTAGTAGCCAAGGTAGTTACTACTGGTATGTCTTCAGGAATTACTACTGATAGGGCATCAGTAGTGTTTACTGCCTCTTCTTGATTTACTACTGCTATGACATCAGTAGTAGTAGGAGTTACTACTGATGCTTCTTGTTGAGCTTGTTCTTCCATAGGAGTAGTAGTAGTAGCCTCATCAATAATATCCATCTTTTCTAGGCTTTCATCATTAACCTGGCCTTCATCAACTTTTGATTCTTTAAGGTTGAGGAGAGAAGTTGCTGCTGCAATAGATTCATCTATCATGCTTTGTATATTGTCCTTCTCCCCCTTAGTGAACTCAACTGGTGGAGCTTCACTATTATCAACCTTCTTTTTCAGTCTCCTTATAATCTTTGTTTGTTGAAGAAGCCTATGCTCATACATTTTCATTATTTTGTTGATTGTGTTGATATGCTTCCTCATGTAGGTCATGGTTTTTCCTTGATTTGTTAAATATTTCAGACAATCTTGTACATCGGTTTCAAGGTTTTCCATCCTATCCGTCAATTGTTTTTGTTCAATACTGCCCTCACTCCTTCTAGCAAGATCATCGGGCTCACTAACAAGTACATTGGCTTTAAGGTTTTCCATCCTTTCCATCAAATCAATGGTTTCAGTTCTACCCTCATCACTTCTTGGTGATGAAATGGGTTGTTTGGACACTCTCTTCTTCCTAGAAGAAGCAGTAGCCCCCCCCCCCCCCTTTTGGTTTCTTGGCACCGGGGTCCTCTTAGTAATTCCTCAAAAGAGTCATCACTAAGAGTTGCCGAGGTCTGGGTCCTATTGATGTTCTCACTATCCTGTGCACCCACCTTTGGGGCATCAGTAGTGAGAGCCCTTTCCTCATGCCCTCTCTCCTCCTTGGAGGACAACTCTTGGAGCCTGGAGTTTGACTCAATGGGTCCCCTGGTGTCCTTTAAGAAAGATTTCTTCCTTTTATATCTTTTCTGGAATGATATGGCTAAAGGCTGGTCTTCTACAGAGTGAAGAGTAGCACTCTGCAGATTGAATTCATGTTCCTGGTACACATTCAGGACATCTAATTGGGTGGATGATTGAGTGATTGTTTGGGGTTGTATTTGGGCTGCATTTGGGGGTGAAAGAGTGGGTTGAGGTTCAATTGGGGTTGTATCTTTGATTGAACCTTCTCCAAGATTTGGTTGATCTTTGATCATGTTAGGAAACAGAGGGGTTTCCTTGCCCGAAAATTTAAATTGTTTTCTCATATTTGAGAAAACTTTCTTGTTCAACTCTGGAGTTATAAAAATGTTTTTAGGAGTTGACAAGTTTTGCAATTCACAATTTATTAAAGGTTGAAGAAATCTGGGATACATTAAAAATTTTGAAGTAGAAAGATTTCCCAACATTCCCTCAAAAATCATATTTGAAAAGTTAAATACTTGGTATGTGCTTAAACAAACAACAGCAGATGCTATTGCTTTATTAAACTCATTCCATGTACTTCTTTTAGGAGAAATACAGTGTTGAATAGTATGTACAAGAAATTTCCATTGTGGGGAGAGAAGACCTTTTTGGAAAGTGACAATGTCAAGTCTTCCCTCATATCCCATTCTGTTTAAAATTTCAACAATGTATTCCTTCGGAAGAGAAGTCATACCTTCGTCGTCGTGCAGTTGTAGATGGTGTCTGATGGATTGTTCAGTTATGGTGATAGACTTTCCATCCACGGTTGATTTGATCATAGACACAATTGCACCTTCGGTTCTTTCAGCATTGGTCCAGAAATCAACCAAGTGTTGTTGATATGTTTTTGGATTTACAGTTAATGCAAACTTTATGTATGAGTTCTTCAAAAAGTTGACGATTGGACGAAAATCTTTTGTTCCGTCTGGATTGCGTAGAAACGCACACATGTTGTGGAACTCTGAGTATTTAAGATTTGTTTTAACATCAAGAGATTGTAGAGTTGCCATTGTCGTCGATTTTGTGTTTGATCGTTTGATTTGAGAGAACAAGTATGAATGTTTTGTTACTGGTGCGGGGTTTATGATCGCGATTTAGGGTTTATCGAAAGGATTTGGCAAATCGATGTGAGGATAATGGTAAACTAATCGACTTCAGCTATTTATATCTTACGATTTGATCTGCAAAAAGACTAAATTGCCCTTCGAATCATAACACAACGGTTATTTTCATGGGGGTTAGTTTGGTAACTTTGAGAATTTAAAGACCAGTAGTAAATTAGATACCACTAGAAAACGTCAGTAGTATCTATGAACATCAGTAGTAACTAAGGATTTTGACATCAGTAGTAACTAATGAATTTTAATACTGACCTAATTTACCAACCCTAGCAGCAGTAACCACCATTTTTAGAGACCAGTAGTATATGTGAGTACAATTGTTTACCAGTAGTATTGTCTTACCAGTAGTATTTTGTGCATACTTAAAATACATCAGTAGTAATGACCTACCAGTAGTAAAACAGAAAAACCTTTTTACAACAGAAAAACTTTACACATGATTTTGAGTGAGAAATTAATTTATTAAAATCATTCTAATACTGCTAACTAAGAAGCTGAATCTTCCTACATCAAATGCTTTTGTAAAAAGATCTGCTAATTGATTGTCAGTATGAATTTTAACTACTTTGATTAACTTCTTTTCATTGCAATCTCTTATAAAATGAAATCTTATTTCAATGTGTTTAGTTTTAGAGTGTTTTACTGGATTGTTCACAATACTAATAGCACTTTGATTATCAATAAAAATAGGAGTTTTAAGTATAGAGATACCAAAGTCTAGAAGCTGGTTTTGAATCCAAAGTACTTGAGCACAACAAGCAGATGCAGCTACATACTCTGCTTCAGCAGTTGATGTGGATACATTTGTTTGTTTCTTACATTGCCATGACACCAGTCTTGATCCAAAGAATTGACATCCACCAGTAGTGGACTTTCTATCTTGACATTCACCTCCATAGTCACTATCTGTGTAGGCTATGAGTTCAAATGGTGAGTCATGTGGATACCATAGACCAAGTGATGGTTTGCCTTTCAAGTATCTGATTATTCTTTTGACAACCTGCAAGTGTAGTTCTTTAGGTCTTGCTTGATATCTTGCACACACACAAACACTGTACATAATGTCAGGTCTTGATGATGTTAAGTACATCAAAGATCCTATCATTGATCTATATAGGTGTTCATCTACATCCTCCCCCTCAGCATCAGGATGTAGGTGTGTGTGTGTTTCCATTGGTGTACTTGCACTCTTGCAGTCTTTCATGGCAAACTTCTCCAAGATATCTTTGACATATTTTGATTGGTTTATCAAAATACCATCTGATCTTTGATTCACTTGGAGTCCAAGGAAGAAGTTCATTGGACCCATGGAGCTCATCTTGAATTTGGTTTGCATGAGATCTTCAAACTCTTTACATAATAAATCATTTGTTGATCCAAAAATGATATCATCTACATAGATTTGAACTAGTAGTATATCATTTTTGACCTTTCTTGTGAACAGAGTCTTGTCAATTGCTCCTCTTTTAAAGTCATTCTTCAACAAGTATGATGATAATGTATCATACCATGCTCTTGGTGCCTGATGTAGACCATACAGAGCTTTGTCTAGTTTGAATACATAGTCACCATGTTCTGGATCTTCAAAACCTGGAGGTTGGCATACATATACTTCTTCTTCAATTTTCCCATACAGGAATGCACTCTTCACATCCATTTGATAGACTTTAAACTTCTTGTATGAAGCATATGCTAGGAATATTCTTATTGCTTCAATTCTAGCAACAGGGGCATATACTTCATCATAGTCTATTCCTTCTTCTTGAGTGTATCCTTGGGCTACAAGTCTGGCTTTGTTTTTGATCACTATACCTCTTTCATCTTTCTTGTTTCTAAAGATCCATCTTGTTCCAATGGCTCTTTTTCCTTTGGGTAAAGGTACAAGTGTCCAAACAGCTTGTAATTTGAATTGAAGGAGTTCTTCTTGCATTGCCTCAATCCAGTTTGAATCCTTCATTGCTTGTTGAATCTTCTTTGGTTCATCCTGAGACAGAAAACATTCAAACATACATTCATTAGCAATTAAACTTATGTTACACATGTTTGCAGTTAGACTTTTATTTAATTTGCTTCTTGTTTGTAGTTGTGAGTTAACATCACTTAGAACATTGTCTAATGGATGGTTCTTTTGAGTCCTTGAGTTTGTAGCTCTATCAACCACTAGTTGATTTTCAAGATTTGACTCATTTGTCTCAGGAATTTGTTCCTTTTGAGATTCTTCATTGTCATTGATGTTTGGTTCATCATCATTTGCTGGTTCAGAGTTACTACTGGGATCAGTAGTATTTAAGTTATTACTGGGATCAGTAGTATTTAGAGAATTTTGGTTATTGCTAGGACCAGTAGTATTATGAGTACTATTACTGGTACCAGTATTATTTGAATTACTACTGTCCTCATTATCTGATTCACTACTGCTCCCAGAATCTAAGTTATTACTGTCCTCAGTAGTAACTGTGGGAATAGTATCAACTACTATGTATCTCATCTCTTCTTGACCAGTATTGAAAGATGATGTTCCTTCCTTTTGAGTATGACAATTTGAATCACCTGCATTTAAATCCAAGTTAGTGTTAAAGGATTTGGTTAGATTGTCTATGTTAAATAGCCAATCTGGACCATTTCCTTGTTCATTAGGTATATTCTCATTAAAGGATACATTGATGCTTTCCTCAATAATCCTTAATCTTTTGTTGAACACTCTGTATGATTTTCTTTGAGTAGAGTATCCCACAAAAATTCCATCATCAGCTTTGCAGTAAAACTTACCAATTTGTTCTCTTGTAATCAAAATAGTACAAGGACAACCAAATGATTTTAAGAAACTTATGGAAGATTTTCTTTTGTTAAAAAGTTCATATGGTGTTTTATGATGTGGCTTAACTATTAATACTCTGTTTTGTACATAACAGGCAGTATTAACAGCTTCAGCCCAAAAAGTAATTGGTAATTTTGAGTCTGCTAACATTGATCTTGCTGCTTCAATGATGGTTCTATTTCTTCTTTCAGCTACACCATTTTGTTGAAGAGTTCTAGGTGAGCTGTATTGTCTGTCAATACCTTTAAGATCACAAAAATTAATTAAGTTAGCATTTTTAAATTCTGTGCCATTATCACATCTTATGGCTTTAACTTTTTGATCAGATGTGTTCTCCAGTTTAACAATTAAGTTCTTGATGAGTTCACTTGTTTTATCTTTTGTCCTGAGAAAGAAAACCCATGTATATCTGGAAAAGTCATCAGTAATAACAAGACAATATTGTTTCTTTCCAATACTCATTACATTTGTAGGTCCAAAAAGGTCCATATGTAAGAGTTGTAAAGGAACAGAAATAGAATTTACAATTTTGGACTTATGAGAAGACTTATGTTGTTTACCTTTTAGGCATGCAACACAATGATGATCACACATGAACTGTTTTTGTGGTAATCCAATTACCAAATTCTTTCTTACTAAATTGTTCATATTTTTAAAGTTTCTGTGACACATCCTTCTATGCCAAAGTTTTGATTCAGTAGTATTTGCCTTGGATATAAACAGTTGACCTCATTTGAAGAAATGAGTTCTCCCCCTATATCCAAGCAATACATATTGTTTCTCCTTGGAGTTCTCAAAACTATAAATTTTTCATCTAAAACAAAGTCAGGAGAAAGAATGATGCACTCAATATCTGTGAAAAGAATCTTGTTCTTTTTATCACATACTTGAGAGACACTGACAAGATTGTATTTTAGCTCAGCTACATAAAATACATCATCAAAAGTAATTTTACAATTAGTAACTGTACCTTTGCCTGTAATCTTACCTCCCTTTGGGTTCTCACCAAAAGCCACATACCCTCCATCAAATGACTTGAAATCCTTAAGAATTTGCAGATTTCCAGTCATGTGCCTTGAGCATCCACTATCAATGTGCCATGTTCTACCTTCTACAGGGATCTGAATGCTCTGCATAAGTAAGTAAAGGATTAGTTAAGTTTGGGAACCCAAGCTTTATATGTCTTGGGTTCATCCTTTGAGAAGTAAGATTTAGAAGATTTAATTTTAAACATTTTTGGTACACATACCTGTTTAGTACTGGTGTTTTGTTTTACAACTGCCCTTTTGGATTTGTTACTGGTGACTGAGTTTACTACTGACCTTGGTCTATACCTATTACATTTAGCTTTTGAATACTTTACTACGGATGGACCAGTAGTATTTGGGTAATTACCATGTTTAGGATAACCAGTAGTGTTTTTAACAGTAGTGTTTTTAACATTTGGTTTGGCAGCAGTAGTATTTTTAAAATTAGGGTTTTTACCAGTAGTGTTTTGGTACTGGTACCCAACAGCATTGTAATTAGGGTTAGGACCAGTAGTAAACCTGCTAAAGTTTCTACTGATGTTGGAAAACTTAAAATGTTGCTTATTTTGATTTAATTTTCCATTATTTTTGAAATAATTGCTGTTCTTTGGGCTTCCAACTCTTTTATTTTGCACAGACCTTGGTGCATTTCTTCCAAATTTTGGTGTTTCAGATTTCTGAGATTTTGTTTTATTTACTACTGATGGATCAGTAGTATTTTTTAACCTTTGTGTTTTTGTATTTTCTTTAGAATTTTTAAATTCTTTGAACTCTTTGCAGTTAATTGGATTGAAGTGACAATCCTTTGCTAAATGATTTACTTTGTTGCAAATAATACATCTTAGTTTGTTATCCTTAGCACTTTTAGACTTTCTTTGTTCTAAGAGTTTATTCCTGTTTCTTTCATTTCCTCTTCTTAAAATTTTTGGTATATTTTCTGCATCATATTTAGGAGAGTCATCTTGACTTTGTGCTGTGTGAAAACTTGTATCAATTGAGTCTGTAGTTTGATCATCATCAGAAGAGTCATTTGATTCAGATGTTTCATTACTAGGTTCAGTTTTATTTGTCATTTTTAAATCATCTAAAATTCTTTTTGTGCTTGATTTAAGAGGAGGGATAAAATTAATTGGAGGTGGAACAGCATGATATCCCACTCCATGCACAACTTTTTCAGTGGTTTGATTACTTGTTAATTCATTAACAATTTGAGAACTTCTTTCAAACTTTTTAATGGTTAATTTGTTTTGTTCTAGTTCCATTTGATATTCTTCTAGTTTGATCAAAGTTTCTTTTAATTTTAATTCAAGATGTTCTTTTTCATAAGTGGTTTGTAGCAATTCTTCTTTTATCTTTTGATCAGTTATTTTATAAATTTTAATTTGATTTTCAAGATCAGCTATACAACCATTATATTCAATTCTTCTATTTCTATTTAGAATCATCTCTTCAAGTGTTTATTTATTAAGTTTTTCTAAGTCTTTATATGCTTTAATGCATTCAGGAGTGCAAGATTTAGAATGTACCTTAGTAGGAGAATCAGTGAAAGCCATGAGAGCTTGATTCTGTGCATGTTCCTCTGCTTGAAAACTCCAGTCATATCCTTGTCCTTCTTGAGATACTAATGTTGTTGAAGTTGATGTGCTGTTTTTATTGTTGTGTGATCTCTGATCTTTGCTAGAACGTTCTCTGGCAAAGTGACCAAGTTCTTGACAGTTGTAGCATTTGACTTTGGTTTTGTCAAAGCCAGCACGATCACCTTTGTTGAAGGACAGATTTTGCCTTCCAGTTCTTTTAAGAAACCTTTTAGTTCTTAAGCTCAGCATTGCCATCTGCCACTTTATGTCCATCTCTCAAGATCATCAGGATTAATTTGTTCCAGATCTTCACTAATTAATATAGTGTGCACATGACTAGTGAAGAAGGATTCTCTTGCTATGTCTTCACTTCCTGCAATCTTTGCAGTTTCCTGACCTGTTCCTGTACTAGACACAAAAGCAGCATTGTTTGAAGATAACTTAGGAGTTTTAGAGCTTACCTCAGATTCAAACACCCTAAGCTCATTGTACAATTCATCCAGCTCTTTTTCTTCCAGAGCATCACCTTGTCTATATATGACTGTGTACATAGACCATTCTTCTCCAAGAGATCTGAAAAACTTTCTGTTGACATTATCATTGTCTGGTTTTACACCAACTTGATTCAATTCACCAATGAGTTTGTTGAACCTATCAAAGATTTGAGATAGGGATTCATTCTTTTGGCCTTTGAAATTTTCAAAGTCCTGTTTTAGTACAGACTTCATGTTTCTTTTGGTGCTTTTGGTGCCAACAAATCTCTTTTCCAGTGCCTGCCACAACATCTTTGCATCATCATATTCAACAAAGAGATGTTGATAATCATTAGGAATGGCCAGTAGAAGAGTGCTTAGAGCTTTGAGTTCAATTCCTCTGTCTTTCTTCTCCTTTTCACACTTGAGTTTGTCTGCTTCAGTTGCAGAACTTGTTGCTTGATTGTGAACGGTTTTGTTTCCTTCAACAACAACTTCCCACATGGAATAATCAGTAATAAGCATGTATTGCTTAATACGATTCTTCCACATCCCAAAGTTATTGGGAGTGAGTATAGGGATTTTATTTGCTTGAGTACTTTCATTGTTATCAGTCATGATTAACAATAAGTGTGTTTGACGATTAAAACTTTTTGTTGTTCTTAAAATTCGTAGATCTAGAACCAATAGCTCTGATACCACTTGTCAGGATCGAATAACCAAAACAAGTTATTGTCAACCCAGATCTACTAATAACAAGAAGTTGCAGCGGATCAACACTTGTATTAATATATTAAGAACAATCGAATACTGTATATTGAATGAACAATGAACAATAATATTAAGAACACAGTGATTCACAAAAAGCTTCAATGTATATTGTTGATTAACAATACACACGTACGTTTACAATTCGTAAGGAACTACTTATAGCAGTCCTTGAAGCCTAACTATTTACCCTAGTTATTCTAGGACTTGATTTACATCGAATTATAAAAGATATACATTGAATGACATTCTATAACTAACTATGCGAAGATCTCGGACTTGATTTGCTCCAAATACGCGTATCAGTAGTAACTGCAATCACCAGTAGTAAATATGCATCATCAGTAGTAAATGTGATGATCAGTAGTAACTCTGATAATCAGTAGTAAGTCCAAAACCAACGTCAGTAGTAACTACTAATGATCAGTAGTATCTTCTCTTTATACATGATCAGTAGTAAGTTAGTTATAGTCTTCACCAGTGTCAACTCATTAGTATCAAGTGTTTCTGCCCCATCAGTAGTAATCATAGTCTTCATCAGTAGTAACCATGATCAGTACTAACTGCAGCATCAGTAATAAGTTGAACTGTGATTTGTTCCAACATCAGATAATATCTTTTCTTTTAAACACTCATTTTAAACCAACGAGTTTCTTTCCTTTTGGAGGTGTCACAATATTACAAGTAACATTTTTTTGTAGATATTCAATATACTTGTTCATGACTACCACACACTTTTCTGAATCGGTACTTTGGAATTTTCTTTTTAGTCCGCCCCTCAAGTCCTAGTCTCGGGGAAATCCCAAAAAGCAGGAACGAAACTCAAATAGGATTGCTTCAAAATAATGGAAAGGTTCCTTGAATCCTTATTATACTACTATAGTCACATCTATAATGGCAAGTCAAGACACTTAGATGCTAGACATAACAGGATTATGAAGTTAATATTGGATGGTGTTATATATGTGGAGTTTGTAAGATCACAACAAAACTTGGCAGGCCATCTTACTAAAGAATCGGCTTTGGATTTAGTGCACAAGTCGGTGATAGTGATAGAATTGAAGTCTCTTTTAAACCTTATTGGTGTGACTCCTAATTCCCTTCTTATAATACAATGCTAAATGCTGAATTTAATGAGAAAATCTCACAAGTTTGGATTTGAAGACATATTGTCAAACATAACCCAAGCTTAGTGTGTTCGGACCTATAGTTGGCAAGGTTGAATTTATTTATTAATAATTTTGTTGATAAAATGTAAGTACATGAGTAAAGGAATTACCTATATGACCGTGAAGTATAGTCGTACTTTAAAAGGCTTGGGACTTGGTTTTTATGCAATTAACAACAGATTGGAACACTTAACTTAATAATAGTGTTATCAATTTTGTTTTAGACTGTTTTCTTAGACTATATGTGTATTAATATTGTCATAATTATACATAAATTTATATTATATATATATATGTCGATATCTTTTATTTATTGCTAGAAATTATTAAAAATATGCTTTAATATGTTAATTTTCTTTTCCTTTGACGATTTCATGTTGTTAGGACCAAAAATGTAATATTAGGACTAATATTGTAATGGTTTTGACCTTTAAGTCCGTTAGTTAACAAGTTCCTTGTTAAGTGGTAGATGGTATAAATACATGTAACTTTGACTTACAATGTAAGCTTTCCTTTCATTAATTGAATTACCATTTGAAAGCTAACCTTTCCCTCTCAACTACCTCACACACACTCAAACACCAAGAACACACACACTTAAGAAATTCTTCTATTTCTCACCTTGATTCATCATGGATTAGCTTGATCTCAGTGTTATACGATCTATCAAGTGGTATCAGAGCAAAAACTCTCTGTGAGTGGATCCAAATTCAGCTTAATTCGATCAAGATCTGAGAAAATTGAAGAAAAAGTTTGTTCGTCATTGAAAATTTAATGTTGTAATTTTTTTGTTCAAATCGAAGATTTGATCATGGATTAGTGTTTCTCCAGTGTTTCTAAGTATAATAGAATCAAATTCAGATCAATTCCGTCAACATTCGATCCTCAATTTGATGATTTTAGAGAAAAAGTGAAAAAGTAGAAAAGTTACTGTAAATCGAAGATTCGAAGATTTTGTGTAATGTATTGAAGAAATTGATCGGATCAAAGTGTTAGCAATTTGATTTCTAACGATTAGCAAGAAGAATCATTGAAATCGGTCAAGTTTTGAGCAAAATCGGATCAATTTAGTGCAAGTTTTGAACGTACGTACCTGATGTTCGTCAAGTTGTTCGACACGAAGAACAAGTTCGGCCTTGTGTTCGGCCCGAGCTGAGTTTGTTGTAATTCGGCCCATCTCGAACTTGTGATCTTCGGCCCATCTCGAACTTGTGATCTTCGGCCCATCCCGAACTACTCTACAAGTTCGGCCCGAACTTGTAGAAGTTCGGCCCAGCTGTTTGCACAAGTTCGGCCCAAATCGAATATAAGCCCAGTTCACCTAGTTCGATCAAAGCTTTTCACCTAGTTCTACACTTCAATTCCACCTAGTTCGATCAAAACTTCACACCTAGTTCGGCTTCACCAAAATTCTTCTCAACATTCATCGACTGTAATCCACTGCGATTGCTCAATTAAACTGATTCCGTGTTTGATTCTGTTTGATTCCATCGAAATTAACTGGACTCTGATTTCAATTTTGATCTCAAAATCCCGTAAGAATTCGATCTCAAAATCCCGTCGATCTTAAAATCCCTCTCAAGAAATAAGAATTCGAAATCTGAAATTGATCTTTATCTCTACTTGATTAAACACTATCGATTTCTAATCTTCAGCAATTAATCAATTGATTTCTTCAAAGAAAACTTCCACACAAATTTCTTTAAAGTTCGGCCTCTAAATCAAAGAAGTTCGGCCTCTAAATCAAAGAAGTTCGGCTGGCTGAATTTTGTCTTCGATCATCCTCACTAATTTGATCGTCTCAAGATTCACTAATCGATTCTGTGTTTCCGTGTTTCTAATAAGATTCCGTGTTTCCATCTTCGGCTCACTGATTTGTTCGGATCACTGATTCCGTGTTTCTATCTACGTTTGATTGTTTATGTTTGAAACTTATGCAGCCCAATACTCAAATAAAACTTTAAGCCCAAACCACTATAAGCTCAATAATAATTTCAAGCCCAACATTAATTCAACACCTTCTCTAAGCCCATTTGTTAAATTTGTTCGATTGACTTTCTAAAGCCGCCAAGTCTGACCGAATACCAATTTTTAATTCAATTTCAATTAGTTCAATTAGTTCAATTGAATCTTTACTTCGAACTTTAAACGGACATACCAATTTCGTTTTATAGGCCCAACAATTCGTTTTAAACCAAACGTTTATAACCCAAAACAAAATACCCAATTTGATATCCTTTGTTTTAATCTGCTAAATTCGGTTATCTACAAACAATTGTTGCCTAATAGAATTTGTACTAAACTTCAAAGCCCAACAACCATATCAATTCTGATTTCAGCCTAACAATCAAACAATATACACAAACATTATTTGTACAAATTACAAAACCATTTAAAATGACTTCAAGAGATGCCTTGTCGATCGGAACCGATCTCAAACCTCCGGTCCTATACCGAGGTGAATACGCACAACGGAAGAAACGGTTCCTCCATTTTATCAAAAACCAAGAACTGGCAACTGAAATACGTGACTCACTCGAAAATGGTGAAGCGGTATTTTACGAAGACGTAACAGCTGCACCAAATGCAACACCGCCAGTTCTTGGAGGTCGTACTCCGCTTCCTAAATCAAGATACAATGCTCAACAGAAATTACGAGCTAAAGCAGATCTACAATCGTTTTCATTCGTACTTCAGAGTTTACCGAACGAGATTTATAATAGCTTAGACAGCTTGGAAACCGGTAAAGAAATATGGGATGAAATTCGAAAGCAAATGGAAGGCACCGTTTTAGGGAATAAAGCCAAGATGGTAACCACTCTGAATGCTTACCAATCGTTTAAAGCTTCCACCGGGGAAGAATTAGAAAGCACATATCACCGTTATTGCAACTTGTTGAATGAACTTCGAAGAAATAACTTGAAGAAGGAAAATTTGGAGATTAACATCAAGTTCATCAACAGTCTACTACCAGAGTGGGCTACATTTGGTAACAGTGCTATGCAACATAAAGATCTGAGCTCAATAGATGTGCATGAATTGTATGAGTATTTACTTCAAAATGCTCCAATGGTGAAAGATATAGTCAAAACCAAACAGGAAAATGCAAACACTCTTGATACTCTTGCTCTTCTTACAAGACAATACCAGTCAAATTCATCTGGTAAACTGAAAGAAAAATCAGAAGAACCTGTCAAAGATACAAAAGAAGAGATGGAGAGCGAATTAGAACAAATGTTGCAAGCTATGTCTTTCATCTCAAGATATGAGAAGAAGTATTATCCAACTCCTACAAATAACAATCAGAGATCTTCATCCACTTTCAAGTCTGCACCATCTGTTTCAAACACATCTGATAAACCAAAAGTTATAACACCTTTGGATCCGACAAAGAAATGTTATAACTGTGGACTTCCTGGTCATTTCTCCCGAGATTGTAAGAAACCTAGAGTTCGGGATTCTGAATACTTTAAACGCAAAATGTTAATGGCCAAGCAGATTGAGTCAGGCAAGGTATTATTAGCAGAAGATCTTCAATGGATGGACGATTCTGATCCCGAAGATGAAGAGCATTAGGCAAATCTATGCTTTATGGCTCGTGAAAATGCTGAAATTTCTGAACGTTTATCTGATGATGCCAACACAGAAATAGAGGTAATTAATTCTTTCTTATCTCATTCTTCACATTTAATTGATTCTGAAAATTGTTTTGTAACAAACCAGAATTCTGAAATTGAATCTTTAAAACAAAACCTTTTGGATGAAAAAGAATTAAATACTTTACTTCAAGGAAAATTAGATGAACTAGAAAACGAAAATGAACAATATCTTGATCATAATACACAACTTGTTCATATTCTTAGACAAAATAAAAATTTTGAGAAAAAGAATCTGACGTTACAAAATCGAATTTCAGAATTGACTGTTAAATATGAGACTGATATTCAACATTTGTCTCATACCATTTCTGAACAAGAAATTGAGTTGACCAATCTTAAAAATACACAAAGTTCCACATCAAATGCTGACAATGATAAATATTACAAGTTATACATTGATGCATGGAATGAATATCAAATCACTAAAAACTGGTTGGAACGTAAACAAAAAGAATTTGATGATAATGAAAATCAGTTTAAATCATTAACCTCACAAATTAAAGAATTATCAGAAACCATTCATGAAAATGACATTCAAACAAAACAAGAATTAAATAGCAAACAAAATGTCATTAATCAACTACAAAATGATAAAATTCAACTTTCTTCTCACGTCAAAAACCTTGAAGAAATCATTGCCAAACGAGGACAAACTGATCAAACAATTCACTTGAACAAGCCTAAAGATTTCAAATACTTCAATTCAAGAGAAGGACTGGGGGCGAACAATCCAGAATATCTGAAGATGGCTTGTAATGTGCTTCCAACACTGTATGATTCAAAATACATACATGTTGATGTTTGGCAAAGTTTCCTTCGTATGACCGATGAGGAAGAAGAAATTGAAGCATTCAACAGAGCTAAATCAGAGAATGCACAAATTAGTTTCAATTACAATGAATTAAATAAAACTTATGAAACTAAAAAGGCAAATTTTACAAATGATGACTATTTTCCAATTATTACACCTGCAGAATTTGAGATCAAAGGAAATGCGGTACTTCAAGAAAAAGTAACCCGTAAAGTTTACATTCCTTCTCTAATTCTTGAAAAGAAAATTTATCAATTGGAAACCGAAATAGATGCAACCCAAAAGGCATTTGACAAAGAAAAATCTGCTTTACAATCAAAAATTCATGCTTTAGAAGATAAAATTGTTGAAATAAAATCTGTTTCAAGTCCCAGTGCTTCTCCAAAATCAAAATCAGTCAATGAGAATTCTTCTTCTCCTAAAACTCCAATTCTTTTAAGAAGAAATTCTAATTCTCATGTCTTACATTTTTCAGATAAAACTTTAAATTCCAAGCTTAAAACACCGATGCAAGACAGGATGAAAGCAGTTGAGAAGTCTAAGTCGTCTAAGTCTAGTATGCTTAAGTCAAATGCACTTAAGAAGTCTAGCTCTTCCTCGTTTTTAGCTTCTTCTTTTTCAAATTTTAATAAATGTAATAACTCAACAACGTTGATTTCACCTGCTACATGTTATGGTGTTAGGTCACAACAACCCTGGTTTATAATGTTAATTGATAGAATATTATACTTAGAGAAATATTAAAGTGATAACACAAGAATATGGTCAATGTATAAATCCACTAAGTGTGGCTTGTTGCGGAATAACAAGACCACTGATCAATTACAAAAGATGTGAATGTGTAAAGTAAATTGGTGAGTACTCCTTTGCAAGATGATCTCTATTTATAATGTTATAGAGATCTTACATAATGAGCAAAGGAGTAACCGAAGGACTAAGCAAGGAAAATGACTAAGATCAAGGGATTTGATCTTAGTCCGTTACTATACTGAGTATCACTCAGTCCTTCTACTCAGTATCACTATTTGATACTGAGTACTGATACTGAGTTCTAATACTGATCACTCAGTATCAGACCTAAACTTAGCTATATTATTCTACATATTAATCAAAGCTAGTCTAGGTTGTTTTGTTATCTTAAGATCCAAAGGGGTAAGGCTTTTTGCCCTTTATTTTGTTGACAAACTCATTTAGCCAGTATATGTCTCTTACAGTTGGAAATGCTTTCTTCCTCAGCATACTCATCCTTGTTTCCCTATATCTTGTTCTTTGTGCCACAATGTTCCAATACTGTTCAAGTAATTCATCTCCAGTTCTTCTTACAGTATGAGATCTTCTTGGAACATCTTCAGACTCAGATTCAGGTTCTTCCTTAACAGGGAAGAACTTTTGGGCCTCAATCTCATCCTCAGCTTCACTCTTTCCCTCAGTAAACTGAGCAGATCTTCTAGGTCTTGAGATCAGAGGAGCTGGATCTTGTTCTTCACTAGATTCTGAGGACATAACCACATTTATCATTCTTCTGGTTATTGGTCTTCTAGGAATTCTAGAAGGTCCTTCAGCCTGAGATGAGATAGATTTTCTTGTATGCTCTTCATCATCAGAGAATGATGATGAAGAGGTTTCTTTATTTGCTTCATCCAATGCAAAGTTTAAAAAATCTTCTGATTCCACTGGATGTTCTTCATCTTCATCATCAGCAATGGGCCACACAAAAGGTCTATAGACCACAATTTGTAAGTTATTTTCTTCTAGAGCAGGTGGCTCAGTATAAGCTTGCTGTGGTTGGTCAGTATGAGTCTCCCCCTGAGCAGATGGCTCAAGTGGGTCTTGAACTTGTAATTCTGACCTTGTTCTTTGTCTTCTTCTCTCATACTGAATGCGAAATGGCTCAGTATGAGGGCTTTGCTGATGTTGTTGTTGATGTTGATCTTCATTCAATCTTCTTCTTTTCTCCCCCTGAGCAGAAGGCTCGGTTTCATCAACCTCAGAATCTCTTTGTCTTTTCTCCCCCTTTTTGTTATCATTTGATGAGGAGGGAAGAGGATCAGTATCACCACCCATGTCCCCTTCAGGTTGTTCAAGAGTAGGGGAGGGCATGGGCTCAGTTGCAGCATCAGTATCACCAGCACCTCCTTCTCCTTCTCCTTCTTCATTGTGGTCACCAGGTGAACCTGGTGGAGTTTGTGGAGGCTGCTGTGGTTGTTGAGGGAGTGATACTGACTGTTTTATTAAATCAATATCACCACTCATCTTGTCCATTCTGGCTAGTATTACATTTTGAGTCTGTTGGATGGCCAGAATGTGCTGCATGATTGCTTGCAGAGTCACTTGGGCTGCTGCAGCTTGAGATGCCGGAATGCCCTGCACAGATGGTGCTAAAGAAACAAAAATATAAAACTGGTTAGAATGAAAGGTTTATCAAATAGAATTGTGGTGTTGTTTAATTCTACAATCATATAAACAGAGTTTGTGAAGTCTGTATTTCATCTGGTATAGGATGAAATATTGTGGACTTGTGCATAGCATGTGTAAGAAGATTTTAGTAAAGATGAGTGTGAAAATTTAAGTAGCTCAGTATAGGATAAGTCACATTTACTAAAAGGTTTGGGTGTGGGAATTCGAAGCCTGGGATGTGCTTCTTGTTATTTTCAATGTTTATCACTCGGTATGAGAGTGATAACAGAAATGTGGCTAAACCCCATTGAATATTTTTGGATTATGTGGCTTAAGGGTTTGTGATCATTTCTTGAATGATGCTACCCAACTCAAAAATAAGTTGGACATTATTCAAGCAGCACCAGTGGGTGTCAGTATGACATCAACCACCATTGTCTCTTTAAATTTTGAGACAACTGTAGACTGACAATGATCAATTTTGTGTGCTCAGTATATGAATTTTGCATAGCAGCAGTGGGCTAGCTATGTTGGCCATAAGAGGATATATATTTAAAAGATCGTTTGAGACTTTGGTCAGTATTGAGTTGGTACTGTCCAATACTTAGTCTCTATTTGGGAATGAAATATATGTATATAAGTTTAAGGATTTTTAGAAATTCATACCTGAGACTCTGTCAGATTCCCTTCGAGCATCTGCAGAGGTCGGTGCAGGATCATGTGTTTGTTGATGAGCAGCACCAACCTCTTCAATACCGACCCCTCTGTCATGCTGAGCACCTTCCAGTGCAGTTTGTGCATATTGAATCTCCACATCAAGAGGAACATGAGGTTCCTCAATTGGTTGAGCAGGTGGAGCTTGTTCTGGACCTGGAAGGTCAGCGGTGGCTGTAATAAAGCTTTGGGCTTGAATAGATGCAGTTAATGATGGGACATTGGCAGGCTGCACCTCCTCAGATCATAAGTTGCCCATAATGATAGGAGAAACATTCCTTCTTCTTCTTCGAAGGAGCAGTGGTGTGTCTTCTGAGGACTCAGTTTCACGATCGGTTTTAATATGAGGAGCAGCAAGATCTTGTGCAGGTGGAGAGATAGTTGGTTCTTGAACTTGTGGGACATCCTGCATCTCAATATCTTGACCAGCCTGTGCTCCATTACCACTATCATCATCATTATCATCATCATCATCATTGTCTGACTCAGTATCAGACATGTGTTCTACATCATCAATGTGTTCTTGAACAATGGCCCACATAGGAGGACTTAGAAGAGGTTCTCCTTCTCTTGGTCTGTAAAAGAAGATCTTCTCACTGAGTGGAGGAAGATCAACTCTTGGGCTGTGAAATTCATCATAAATGTGTGTGGGCATTGAGTTTTGAAATATGAGTGAAAGAAATCTGCAGAAAGGGACATTGCATTCCCTTGTGTTTGCTCGGACCAGAGTAGCTAATTCATTGAAGATTAGGCGAGCAAAATCAATGTTTCTTCCATAGTACAGAGCATGTACTATTTGCATCCCAAATTCGTTTATTTGGTCCAAAGCCCCCGTCTTGTGGGTCATACATCGAATTATTGTTGTGATAAGAATACCCCACATAGGACCAAATTCATTTCTTTTGATTGTGCCAGTTGTTCCTCTTCGACCCAGAAAAGGCAGAACAGAGCGTGCCTCTGATCGATCAACAAATGGGTCATACTGAGCTTGGGCGGGAAGTCTCAGTGCTTCACGAATGATTGCAGTAGAAACAAATGCCCTTCTTTGATCTCTAATTACCCACCCAGCAATCATATCTGGAGAATCGAGTGTAGCAGAGTACCAAAACTCGCATAACATTTCTGGGTAGATTGCTCTAGGAGATAATGTCAGAGCACGAGCAATTGGGCAATTCTTCATAAAAGTGACGATGTTCGTGAATTCTTGACATGCCCAGGCTTGAGGAATATTGAAATTTGCTGTGATGTTGTTCCTCGCAAACCTGGGTACTTCATTATTTCGGAATTGGATTTCCGATTGAACTTCTGGAGCAACAAAAGTATAGTTCGCCATCTGTGATTTTGATTTGAAAGAATTTGCTTGCTAAGAGAAAGTGAAATCGTTAATCGCAGAGAGAATTTAAGATGAAAGAAGAAATAACAGTAAAAAAAATTTGAAAAAAAATAAACGGTTATTTATAGGAGATTTGAAAGATAAATAAGGTATTGGGAAGTAAAAGCGGCTGATTTGACTGCCTTATCTTCTGCCAACGGTAACTTTCTTATTAAGAAAAAGTTACCGTTTGAGCAGTATGAGGATTAAGCTCGGTGTAATAGCCGTCATACCCCAATACCGAGTTTAAAAAAATTAATTTTAAAAAATTTAAAAAAATATAAAAACAATTTATTTGCTCTTGTAATTTAAAAAAAAATAAAAATTTTAAATTTTGTTGATAACAGACTAGTGATACTGAGTGGTCAGTATCAACAGGAGTGATACTGAGCGCTCAGTTTTAAAGAAATTTAATAAAGATTAAGGATTCAACATACCTAATTGCCCTAGTAAATACATAAACCTTTCCTCAGGAAGAGGTTTAGTAAATACATCAGCCAATTGTTCATTTGTTGGTACATAATCTACTTCAACCTTACCCTTTTCCACATTATCTCGAATAAAGTGGTGTCTGATATCAATGTGCTTGGTTTTGGAGTGATGGACTGGGTTCTCTGTGATAGCAATAGCACTCTTGTTATCACAATGAATAGGAGTCTTATGAAAGTTGAACCCATAGTCTAAGAGTTGATACTGCATCCATAATAATTGAGCACAACAACTTCCTGCAGCAACATATTCTGCTTCTGCTGTGGAAGTTGCTACCGAATTTTGTTTCTTGGATGACCAGCCAACTAGTCTTCCACCTAGAAATTGACATCCTCCACTTGTGCTCTTTCTGTCCAATCTACAACCTGCAAAATCTGCATCTGTGTACCCTTCAAGGTCAAAGTTTGAGTCTTTGGGATACCAAAGACCCAGGTTAGGAGTACCTGTAAGATATCTAAAGATGCGCTTAACTGCTTTCATGTGTGATTCTTTAGGATCAGCCTGATACCGAGCACATAAACATGTGGCAAACATGATATCAGGCCTACTAGCAGTTAAGTAAAGTAAGGAACCAATCATACCTCGGTATGTGGATTGACATACTGGTTTACCAGTTTCATCCTTACTTATCTTATCCTGAGTACCCATAGGAGTGTGCATGGAAGATAGATTTTCAAAATTGTATTTCTTTAACATGTCATGCACATACTTACTTTGATTTATAAAAGTGCCACCAGGCTTTTGTTCAACTTGTAAACCCAGAAAGTAAGTAAGTTCTCCCATCATACTCATCTGATACTGAGTTGACATTATCTTCGCAAACCAGTCACACATGGACTTGTCAGTGGAACCAAAGATAATGTCATCTACATATATCTGAATGAGTAAGATGTCAGAACCTTTCCTTTTTGAAAATAATGTTTTATCAATTTTACCTCTTGTAAACTTATTTTCAATAAGATACTCAGACAAGGTGTCATACCAGGCTCTTGGAGCTTGTTTGAGCCCATATAGAGCTTTATCAAGCTTGAAAACATAATGAGGAAATTTAGGATCAACAAAACCTGGAGGTTGTTTAACATAAACTTCTTCTTGTAGTTTTCCATTTAGAAAAGCACTTTTGACATCCATCTGATAAACCTTGAAATTCTTAAAGGCTGCATATGCAAGATACAACCTAATAGCTTCAATTCTTGCAACTGGTGCAAAAGTTTCATCATAGTCAATGCCTTCTTCTTGCCTGTAACCTTGAGCAACTAACCTTGCTTTGTTTCTGATGACAACACCATCCTTGTCCATCTTGTTTCTGAACACCCACTTAGTACCAATAATAATTTTGCCAGAAGGAGGTGGTACTAAGTTCCAAACTTTGTTTCTTTCAAACTCTGTGAGCTCTTCTTGCATAGCCTCTACCCAATCTTCATCTAATAAAGCTTCATCAGCTTTCTTTGGTTCAATGGTAGATAGAAAACTTGAGAAAAAACAAAAGTTTGCAGTTGCTTGGGTTGGAAATTCTAATTTTCTTCTTGTTTGGACACCTTCTCCAATAGGACCAATAATGTTTGAGTGTGGATGGTCTCTGTGTTCCCTTAAATTGTTTCCTAAGGAAGCATTTGAGATAGGATCAACAATATCTTGTTGATTTGATGTGTTGTCTGTCTGATACTGAGTGGAATTCTGATCAGTATTAGACAGTGTAGGGTGCTGTTCATCTTCATTTTGCAGAGTTGATGTGGATTCTTGTGAAGTGTTGGATGTTTCACCTTCTTCATAAATAGAGTGGTTCAGATCATTAGTTGGAAACTCAGTATGAAGGTCCTCTGATATGGGAACCTCAGTATTAGACGCATTTGAGTGATACTGAGTTTGAACTTGATCAGTTTCATTAAAATTATTAGGAATAAAGTGTGGATGAAACTTAGGCTGTTCAGCAATGGAGTGTTCTGGATTGCATAGAATATCTATGCCACTTATGTCTTCACTTGCTGAGGTAGAATGCTCATTCTGATCTTCATCGAATGTGACATGAATGGATTCTACAATCATCTTGGTTGAGATGATATACACTCTGAAAGCTTTGGAGTGTGGAGAGTAGCCCATGAACACACCTTCATTTGCTTTGGGAGCAAATTTATTGAGATTTTGTTTTGTACTGAGTACAAAACATTTACTCCCAAAGATGTGGAAATATTCCACATTAGGAATCTTGCCATTGTATAACTCATATGGAGTCTTCAGATGTCTTTGGACTATAGTGGCTCTATTCTGAGTGAAATTTGCACAGTTTACAGCTTCAGCCCAGAAACTCAGTGCCAGTCCAGCATGGCATAATAAAGTTCTTGCAGCTTCAATCAGTGTTCTGTTCTTTCTTTCTACAACACCATTTTGTTGGGGTGTGTAGGCTGCAGAGAAGTTTTGAATGATTCCTTTTTCTTCACAGAAATCTGCTAATACTGAGTTCTTAAACTCAGTACCATGGTCACTTCTAAGTTGCTTGACCTTGTTGCCTTTTTGAAGTTCCTCTCTTTTTATAAAGGCAATGATTTCTGTTGTTGCATCTGACTTAGTCTTGAGGAAGATGACCCAAGTATATCTTGAGAATTCATCAACTAAGACTAGAGTATAGATCTTTTTGGCCAAAGATGGTGTGCTGATGGGGCCAAAAAGATCCATATGTATCATAGTAAGAGGTTCATTGATGGAATGATTGACTTTTGACTTGAATGAACTCTTCTTCTGCTTGCCCATTTCACATGCTGAGCATAACTTATCTTTTGAATAAGTAATTGTGGGCAATCCTCTCACCAGTTTCTTCATACTGAGCTCGTTGATATTTCTAAAATTTATGTGAGAGAGTTTCTTGTGCCATAGCCAATGTAATTCTGGCTTGACTTTAGAAAGCAGGCATACTCGAATAGTTGGGTCTATTTCAGACAGGTTGACCACATATACGTCTTTTTCTCTTCTAGCAATGAGTACAGGCTGCCCTTTATCATTGTAGATGATTCCTGCAACCTTTCTGAATCGAGCTTCATTGTCATCATCACACATCTGGCTAATACTGAGCAGATTGTGTTTAAGACCCTCTACATAGGCAACTCTTTTAAAAGTTATGTTGCCTGCCTTGATCACACCATAACCTCTTGTCTTTCCCACCGAGTCATCTCCAAACTTGACAGAAGGACCCTTCTCTGGAGTATAATTAAGAAGGTATTCCATACTGCCTGTCATGTGTCTTGAGCAGCCACTATCTAAGTACCACTTTCTGTCACCCTGCACAAGACACAAAATAAGAATTAGTTCCTTTTAGGAACCCATTTTTGAATGGGACCTTTGGTGGGATAAACACAATTTGACTTGATCTCTTTATGTGAAGAGGTCGGTATCACTTCAGGGGTAACTTTAGAAGTTTTCTTTGGTGATACTGACTTAGTTTCTCTCCTTTTCTTTGGTACTGAGTACCTAGGACTTGAGAGATCAGTCCAGCATTCATCTCCCTTATGACCAGTATGATGACATCTATAACATTTTCTAGGTCTATTTCTAAACATATTTTCATATGGTATTTTAGAAAAATGTTTCACTTTTGGTAGGTCAGTATGAACGAGTTTTGCAAATTGTTTACTTAAAGATTTGACCTGATCACCAAGTGTTTTTAAAACATTAATTTTGTTATTTCTAATAGATGTATTAGTATTGTTTTTAACTGGTTTAGGAGATGGATGATCTGGTTGTTTATTTTTATTTGGCAGAGAAGTCTTTCTAATTTTATTAGTGGTAGACTTCTTGTCTTTGCCAACCAAAGACCTAGTTGAAGTTGTCTTTTGTTTATCATGTTTTGAAGGAACAACTTTAACAGGTACTTTAGATGTCTCAGTATTTGATGTTTCTGTTCCTGCAACTTCTGTATTTGATGAAACATGTGAGATAGAAGTTGTTTTATTATCATTATATAATTCAAAAGTTGTTGTATTAAATAATAATTCAAAAGGTGGAACAGCAGAAGTGTCATACTGAACTATTGGTAGCTCGGTATCAGAAATTTCTGTTATTTGAAATTCAATACTGAGTTCTTGTAGCTCAGTATAGCACTTTGAGCAGATGGAAGGACCAATAAGTTTTTCTAAAATTTCATTTTCTTCATCATCTGACTCAGTTTGACATCCAACTTCACATAAAGTTTTAGCTTTTACAAAATTAATAGGGTTCATAGTAGAAAACTCTTCAAATAAATCAGCAAAATTGTTCCTGCTTTTAAATTGAGGATCAACACCAAGTGCAGCCCTCACATTTTCTGGAAATTGTTCATTTAAACATTTATTTAATTTTATTGAAGCATTTCCCCAAGATTTACATTGTTTTTCAAATTTCTCTTTTTCAAGTTTGTGTAAATGAGCTTTATCAGCTAATCTTTGGTTAATGTCTTTTAAATCTGAAAAATTTAGTTCTAAATCTTTATATTTTGCTAGTTTATCCAAGTTTTCATTATTTACCCTTTCAAGTTCTTTAATTGTTAATTTTAAAGCTTTTTCTTTTTGTACAGAAGTTTTAAGATCAACAAGCATATACTCAAAAATCTTGGCTTTTTCATTCACTGAATAAGTTTGAAAGGAACTTACCTTGTACAACTGAGTCGAATCCCAATCAGTATGAACACTCATCCTCTCAGCCTCTTTGATATCCTTTTCAAAGGAACTCTTCAAATCATCTTCAGTGAAAGCCATAAAGGCTTTATTTTCAATCTCCTCTTCATCATCACTTAACTCTTCATCCATCCAGGCTTCTGAGTAAAGTGCTTGATGAGGTGCTCCATTTCCTTCGGCCCTCTTTCCCTTGCTCCAATTCTTCAGCTTGACATATTTGTCTCTATATCTTTTTGCTCGGTATGCAATCTTGTCATTTTGGTCAGTCTCAGAAGACTTAGTATGACAATTTGCAGCAATATGTCCAGGCTTTCCACACCTATAGCACAGACCTGATCTAGGGTCAGTATTAGAAGAGCTAACACCAAGCCTCTTCTTCTTCAACTGATCCAGCTTCATAGACATGAGAGCCATTTGAGTTTCAAGCTCTTCTGCCTCAGCATCAGCAAGATCAACTTCTGGTTCTTCTGGCTCAGTCACAGTATAAGCCTGTTGCACAACTAGAGCCATACCAGTGGAAGACTTGTCAGTTTTCTTCCAGTTGATCAGTCTTGCAGCATTATTCTCCTCATGATTCAGCATTAAACCATACAAAGTTTGAAGAGTGTATGACTCAATGTTGTTAGCAGCATTGACAGAATTTGTCATGTCAAGAAATTGTTGAGGAAGGCTATCCAGAAACTTTTGAACAAGCTCTCCTTCCTCTTTCACAATGCCTACACTGATTAAATCATGGATAACAGTATTGAACCTGTTATAGAGAGTGGTGATGTCTTCATTTGGAGTTGAAAAGAAATTTTCATATTTCCTTCTCATGTTGCTTTTTCTTTGCAACTTCACCTTTGCTGTACCTTCATAAGTGACTGATAGGCTATCCCACATAGCCTTTGCTGTTGGCAATTTCATAATTGCATTAAGTATCTCTTTTGTAACAGCATTACCAATCACTCCTTTAGCTCTGGAGTCTAAAGCATACAACTGACGGTCAGTGTCAGTCCAGTTGTGCTTTAGTTTAGGTACAGATCTTATGCCCTCAGGAGCATCATCAGTAGCAGCAACCGGTTCCACAGTTTGTGGAATGATGGGACCATCATTTAGCACAGTGAGCATCTCATGATGAATAGATTCAAGATACCACTGAGCTTTGAGCTTCCATTGATGGAAATCTTTTCCATCAAAGATGGGTACTCCCTTTCCAGACATAACTGGTGCAATAATTGTAGACATTTTGGATTTTTGAGTGTTGGAGGGATAGATGTAGGAAATGGCTGCCAGGGTTATAGATCGACTAAATAGAAGATTATTTAGCCTGCTCTGATACCAGTTGTTAGGTCACAACAACCCTGGTTTATAATGTTAATTGATAGAATATTATACTTAGAGAAATATTAAAGTGATAACACAAGAATATGGTCAATGTATAAATCCACTAAGTGTGGCTTGTTGCGGAATAACAAGACCACTGATCAATTACAAAAGATGTGAATGTGTAAAGTAAATTGGTGAGTACTCCTTTGCAAGATGATCTCTATTTATAATGTTATAGAGATCTTACATAATGAGCAAAGGATGTGTAAAGATCAAGGGATTTGATCTTAGTCCGTTACTATACTGAGTATCACTCAGTCCTTCTACTCAGTATCACTATTTGATACTGAGTACTGATACTGAGTTCTAATACTGATCACTCAGTATCAGACCTAAACTTAGCTATATTATTCTACATATTAATCAAAGCTAGTCTAGGTTGTTTTGTTATCTTAAGATCCAAAGGGGTAAGGCTTTTTGCCTTAACATATGGAATTGTCTATGATTCAGCAATTTATCGTCCTGTTAATTTCACTGTGAATGGTGTTAATTTGATTGTTAAAACTGACAAAACTGGTAAAAAGGTTTATTTTGATAGAAAAACTAATACACCAATTTCTCAATATGATACACGATATTTTGTTCGAAAAGATGCTCCTTGTGGTCGACGACATGATGTTCTTCATAAAAACGGATCAATCATTCATTCATGTATCACTTGTTATCCAAAACATTGCAAAACAATGCTTGCTCGATCGCAAACATCTTCATCTACACGTTCTTATCCTAATCCGTCAAAATCTGTTTATCGTGTAGTTTCTTCATCCAATACTTCAACATCCACATCTAAACCACAATCTCGGATTCAATCTAACTCGACAAAATCAGTAAATCGTGTGGTTTCTACACTTAAACCAACCAAATTAGTTTATCGAACTGTGACTCCAACTACATCATCAAACTCCAGTTTTTCGACTTCATCTAAAAAGAATTCCAAATTTGTTAAATATACATGGATCCAAAATGAAAATTCAAAATGGATTTTATCCTCACCTGAGAAATCCTTCAAATGGTCTATCAAAGTAACAAATCCAGCACTGCCTCCTTGCAGTTCTCCAACTCTCTAAATTCAAATCATATTCACTAATTCTTCATAAAACATGCATTACTAATCGTATAGGACCCATATCTGATTGGGTACCTTTTGTTAATTGTTTTATGTAGAATTTATGGTATCTTGATTCTGGTTGTTCAAGACATATGACCGGAAACAAGAATTTGTTAACAAATTTTAGAGACAAATATTTGGGTACCGTTAGATTTGGTAATGACCATTTAGCTGCTATTATGGGAATTGGAGATATTATCCGACACAACCTAATCATTCGAAATGTAACCTATGTTGAAGATCTCGCTCATAATCTGTTTAGTATCGGTCAATTTTGCGATAAAACATTAGAAGTTAATTTTCGTACAAAGAAATGTGCTGTTCGTACATATGATGGAGAAGAACTTCTTACTGGAACTCGAGAGACAAATCTGTTTACAATCAATCTCAACGATGTCGTTCCACTTGAAGAAGTTTGCTTAATGTCAACAGCTTCATCAGATGAATCTTGGTTATGGCACCGTCGCCTCTCTCATCTTAACTTCAAAACCATCAATAAGTTGGTGAAAGGTGGACATGTATCTGGTCTTCCAGATCTTAAATTTGAAAAAGATCATCTATGTTCTTCGTGCGAGATGGGAAAAATGACAAAGAAACCTCATAAGTCTAAACCAGTTCAAAGTACTTCAAAACCGCTTGAATTACTTCACATGGACTTATGTGGACCTATGAGCGTTCAATCTTTAGCAGGCAAACGGTATGTGTTGGTTATTGTTGATGATTATTCTCGATACACATGGGTTCATTTCCTACGTACAAAAGATGAAGCAACTAATATCATCATATCCTTCATCAAGAAAACTCAAACCAATTTAGATTTAAAAGTACATACCATCCGCACTGATAATGGAACTGAATTTAAAAATCAAGTTTTAGATTCTTTTCTTGACTCAGTTGGTATTACTCACCAATTTTCCGCTGCAAGAACACCTCAACAAAATGGGGTTGTTGAACGAAGAAATCGAACTCTTGTTGAAGCTGCTCGTACCATGCTTTCATATTCAAAACTCCCATTATCTCTTTGGGCAGAAGCTATAAGTACAGCGTGCTTCACTCAAAATCGTTCAATCATCAACAAAGCATACAACAAAACTCCCTATGAACTGATCAATAACCGCATTCCAAATATTAAATTTTTACATATTTTTGGGAGTCGGTGTTTCATTCTGAATGATAAAGATAAGTTGAATAAATTTGATGAAAAAGCTGATGAAGGAATCTTTGTGGGATATTCAAGGGAATCTGCTTCTTATCGAGTTTATAATCGATCAAAACGAACGATCAGAGAAAGTGTTAACGTTAATTTTGATGAGACATTTCCTATCAATTCAGTTACTTCAAATGCTGAAACTCCTTCACCATCGTCAACGCCTTCAACATCTGAGAATGACTTGGATATTTTATTTCGTCATTTTTATGATGATTATCATAATATTCGACATATTTTACTGGAAGAAGCTGGCGTTCCATTTCCAACAGTAGCTGAAGTTCAATCTATCTCTGTTCCTGATATTCATACTTCAAGTTCAACGGATTCTCCTTCTCCTACTTCTACTATTCCACCTACTAATTTTTCTCAATCACCTACTGTTTCACAACCTGAGACTTCATCATCTCCGGAACATTCTTCACCTTTGCTACATCAAGCATCTCCGGACGATTCTCCACCCACGATTAATCAATCATCATCTTCTGGTCAAGCTGCTACTTCTTTCGATTTATCTTTAGTTCCAGCTCAACCTCCACATTTGGTGATAGATTTTTCTAAATTCAACGTTCAACGGGTTGTTCCTCCACCGTCTACATCAACTACTCAAACTGAGATCATTCCACATCCTGAATTCACTGATACCTCAAATATTAATCCAGGTCAAATTCCACTTCCTCATTCTCTTAAATGGACAAGAGAGCACCCTTTACATCAGATAATCGGTGACCCTGAATCTTCTGTTCAAACCCGACGCGCTACTGCTGATGAATGTCAGTATACTGCATTTTGTAAGCTCAAATGAACCAAAGAAGGTCAGTGAAGCTCTCTCAGACCCAGACTGGATTATTGCTATGCAAGAAGAAATAAATCAGTTTTAAAGATTAAAAGTCTGGCGTCTTGTTCCAAAACCTCCTGGCAAATCTGTTATAGGTACAAAGTGGATTTTCAAAAATAAAAAGGATGAAAATGGAATTGTAATTCGGAACAAAGCACGTCTAGTTGCAAAAGGGTATGCTCAGCAGGAAGGCATTGATTTTGAAGAAACTTTTGCTCCTGTAGCCCGTATAGAAGCCATTCGAATATTCTTAGCATATGCAGCACATAAGAATTTTACTATCTATCAGATGGATGTAAAAACTGCATTTTTAAATGGCATTCTCAAAGAAGAAGTGTACGTTCATCAACCCGACGGCTTTGTAGATCCACACTTGCCTAATCATGTTTATATTCTCGACAAGGCTTTGTACGGTTTAAAACAAGCTCCCCGGGCGTGGTATGATGTATTATCAAAATTCTTAGTTGAGTCTGGTTTTTCTAAAGGAAAAGTCGACACAACTCTCTTCATCAAACGTCAAGGGGAAGACATTGTTCTTATTCAAATTTATGTCGACGATATAATTTTTGGTTCTACAAATCCCAAATATTGCAAGAAGTTCTCTGCTCTAATGGTCAAAAGATTTGAGATGAGCATGATGGGTGAGATGAATTTCTTTCTGGGTCTTCAAGTTCATCAATTACCAACCGGAATTTTCATCAATCAATCCAAATATATCAATGATTTATTGAAGAAATATCATATGGATGATTGTAAACCAATCTCGACGCCGATGTCGCCTGGTTCGAAATTACATGCTGATCCGGATGGCAAACTTGTTGATGTTACCCACTATCGGGGGATGATCGGATCCTTACTATATCTGACTTCGAGTAGACCAGACATTATGTTCTCTACTTGCATCTGTGCTCGGTATCAGGCAGCACCCAAAGAATCTCATCTTCAAGCGGTTAAACGAATATTTCGGTATCTAAAGGGCACTCGAGATCTTGGTCTCTGGTATCCTAAAGAAACTTCCTTTGATTTAACTGCCTTTTTCTGATGCTGACCATGCTGGATGCATGTTGGATCGAAAGAGTACGTCTGGGAGTGTTCAATTTCTGGGAGATAAACTGGTGAGCTGGTCTTCACGGAAACAAAATTGTGTGTCTCTTTCAACTGCAGAGGCAGAATATGTTGCTGCTGCAAGCTGCTTATCCCAGGTAATTTGGATGCAATCACAATTGAAAGATTACGGCTTTTTATACAGTCGTATTCCTTTATATTGTGATTCTCGAAGTGCAATTGCAATTTCATGCAATCCTGTTCAACATTCAAAAACTAAACATATCGATCTTCGATATCACTTTATAAAAGATCATGTTGAACATGGTAATGTGGAATTGTACTTTGTTTCTACAGATTATCAATTAGCTGATTTGTTTACCAAGGCATTAGATGAAAAACGTTTTAACTTTCTTGTGTCTAAACTTGGTATGCTAAATCTCAAAGCTTAAACTGTATCGCACTTCAACAAAATGACTTATACATAATTCAGTGTATAACTCGCTTTTCAACATAATGGCTTTCAAGTACATCAGCTTGAAACCCGCTCTTCATCAGTTTTCACGTAACTGAAAAAACTCTTTCCCAACTCCTCTAAATCTGTAAATTTTCATTCTTTATTTTGTCGAGGGGGAGAAATATTAATTCTAGGGGGAGAATTAGTATTTCCAGGGGGAGAAACTTTATTATATCAATACTTTTATACCCGTTTGAATTTTTTTTTAATCGACATATTTTTTTATCAAACGACGATACCTTCCTATGGTTTGCCAGAACCGGCCTTACCTTCCAAGGGAAACTTTTTAGCCAAAATTGGTAAATGTGAGGGTATATGTCTAGGGTATAGATTTAGGTGAGTGCAAGGTGATGTGAAAACATGATAATATCAAGAAAACACACCTTTGAGTGCATCCAAACCGAAAATAAACCGGGCAACCTCAATAAATTGTGATCATTCATGTGTTGAATGATTCACCAGACTTAACTGGCCCAGTCAAGCATTTGCACTCCACCACCAACCACTCAGATTCCTCTCAACAGGAATTTGTTTCAATTCATCAGGGGACGTAGCACATAATCTATCGACTGCTCATTCGGAGTATGTTGGTATTGAAATAATTAACCTTCTGCCCCGGGTTACGTCTTCAATTGAATGCACAATGTGTCTAGATCTCATCGACAAATATTTCCAATTTAGGACACATACACTATTGAATATGAATCTCCGTGTATTCATCGGAACACTCATAGTGGCATCACAATCTGGTGTTTCACGAGGATTGAGTGGAAATCCTGCTAGAGCTAAAATTACGCCAACTCTAATCGCAGGTCACACATTTGAATCAATGGTTGTGCAAACGACTATCGATTCATACCGTGTGTTAACGGATACTCTATGTGAGTCCGGTATTTCCTACATTGTTCAAGTTGCTGTGCCTAAATTTTTAAATCATAAAGGCAACAACTTATGCCGGAAACACATTTTCCGATGAAAAATCCATGTTATTCTTACAAAGTAACATCATAAATGCTGATAATTTGCACATGAGCGTTATAGTTTACTCTCAAATTACTCCTATGATCTGCTATAACCGGTATGATCTTCCCCAGGAGCCACCTACAATATAGGACAATATGTAAGGGTACATAGGTCTAGGTGAGCAGAATCAAGTATCACGGGATCTTGATTGGGGTGCGCTGAGATAAAATTTGAGAGGGGGAATGTAGTTTGGGGTGCAATTCAGCTATACATGGTAAAATGAAATGAGGGAGTAGTCGAAAAATGAATAAGTAAGCTTGAGTGAGGAGGGTGTGACAGGGTTAAAGAAAACGAAAAACCCTTTCCAAACTGATAAAAAGCCGGGTAGCCACGTCTCTATCAGATTGCATGTGTTGCTCTCTGATATTGAAAAAGACATCATGGAACCCAGTGATGCAATGCACAACCCCCCCAGCCACTCAAGTATTTCTTAAAAAGTACTTGTTTCATTTCCACGGAGATTAACTCATATGCTATCGACATCTCACTTGGAGATTGTTGATATTGAAACAGAGGACAAGTCTCTCCAGTCCTCGTCTTCGTTTGTCCACTAATTGAGTCTAGAACCGAAATACACTTTTAGGACACAAGGCATAATACCAAGCTTATCTTTGTGATAAAGCCGGAACATTCATAGTGATACCAACGTTCTTGGTATTCCACGATGATTGAATGGAAATCCTACCAGTGCTAACATCTATTCCAACACTGAACGTAGGTCACACAGTTTGTGTAACTGTTGTGTCAACGGGTAATCTATGTGATCCCGGTTTTCCCGACTTAGTTCGATCATTGAGATTAAATGCCAAATGATTTGATCGGATATCTATATCATCATCTTCGGTTCGGTTTTCGATTATACAAAGTGATGTATCTTGCTTCATTCAAAAGATGTATAAATCATTCTTCATCACATTTGTATCCATGGGCTTCGAAGATTTTCTTCATTTCACCTCGACGAATTTCACATTTTTCATGATGATTCCGATAAATCTTAATCATCATGAGGGGGAGAAAATTTTCTAAGAAGTTCAGTTTATGAAGAAAATGCTTACAAGATTTACGAAGATATATTAGCCCAGTTTACTCCACGTCAAAAAGACATATGCACCGATTAAGGGGGAGTAAACGAGAAACCGAAGAAGATTCATTAAGACATAATTGTTTGTTCGAGGGGGAGCGTAAACTTTAACAACAATTTATCCCTAACAACAATTATCAATGATCATAAATCGACAAAGCCACAACTTTAACAAAAGACTTCCGCTACAAAACAACTCTATCTATCTATGGGTCTACATTTTTGTCGATGTACATGAAATAATTTGTGAAGAAAAAGAAACCGACTTATCTTCAGATATTTCTCACAAATTCTCAATCTTTCCATTTCAAATCTTAAACTGACAAATCATTCTATCCAAACCACGAATTACTTTCATACCTACTCAAAATCTTGAGTTTTCCATTCATTTATTTCAAAACATAAAACATCCATTTCAAACTGAAATTTAATCGAATAAATCTTTCTATCCAAACCACAAATCCACATCCATTTCCATCAGAATCTTAACCGTTTAAATCATTCTTTTCAAAATTTCATAACAACCAAACACACAAATCCTAAAAGTACATATCATTCTTTCATACATACAAAACATACATACACACACATTCAAAACCTTTAACTTTCAGATCATTCTTACCAACTCAAACACACAAATTCAAAACTTTAACTGACAAATCATTCAAAAACATTATATCCTCATCCTCTACCACAAACTTCCAAAAACAACCTCTCCAGTATCTGAAAACCCAGTCAAATCCTTACTTAACTGATATTCCCTTTCCCAAAATTTACAAATCTTCAGTAGATCAGTTATAGGATTTCTTCACTCAAAAAGTATCAGCGAAAAACATATAAACTTTGAGTATGTTAAACTTCCAGATTTTTGAAATGTTATTCTTGAAGTTCAGAAAAACATTTTCTCGCCAAAAACAGACTATTAGAAGAATTTGGAGTTTGAAGACTGGGATGACGTCTTAAAGATCAAAAGGGGGGAGATTGTTAGGACCAAAAATGTAATATTAGGACTAATATTGTAATGGTTTTGACCTTTAAGTCCGTTAGTTAACAAGTTCCTTGTTAAGTGGTAGATGGTATAAATACATGTAACTTTGACTTACAATGTAAGCTTTCCTTTCATTAATTGAATTACCATTTGAAAGCTAACCTTTCCCTCTCAACTACCTCACACACACTCAAACACCAAGAACACACACACTTAAGAAATTCTTCTATTTCTCACCTTGATTCATCATGGATTAGCTTGATCTCAGTGTTATACGATCTATCACATGTAATTTAACATAAGTGATGAAAAGATGGGGCTTATTTCTAGAATACACACAATCAAGATCAAAATCAGGATTAGGATGATGATTAAGATGAAGATTGCAAAATTACTATTATAAAAAACCAAAAAATTCTTACTTTCCATTGTTTACTTGTACGGGGAAGACCAAGTATTTCTTCGTCAACTAATTAATGTTTTATTATTGAAAATTTATAATTCATGTCTACGGTGTGATCGTGACAATTGTTGAAAAAGACACCTTATTTCTTAAATTCTTCGTGGAATTTACCAAGAAGCTCTCTTGGCTATTTAACATCATTGAAATGTTAGAAAAGATGAAAAAACAGTCAATTCCCACCAATTGCTTGGAATAATTTGCAAACCAAGTCAGGTGGGCTGCATTTTCCTAGTTGCAAACATTGATCTTTAAATTACTTTTTTTTACAATAAAGTGCCTACAAATATCATGAGTACGTTACCAATTCAGAAACACATGCTCATGATTCATACTATAACTTGTATGCCTTACAAACATACGAAAGATTAAGGAACCAACTGCAAGTATAATCTTCATGGAGCTCCGAGTTGCTTGCCTAATGTGGCTCAAATATTTTATAATTGTATGCATGTTTGTAGAGTGGGTAATACTATTACATGATCTATATTCTCTTTGGGCACGACCCATGTGGCGGTACATCTCCCCAACACCAACTGCCGCCACTCACTCCCGCCACTCCATAAAGATTTGTCATGTTGAAAACCCTAAAAAGAATTCATTAGGTGTTGATATAAAGATAGTTATTGAAAGATTAGGAATGTGTTGGGATTGTGATGACAAAAGACACATTATTGGCTCGGAGGAGATACTAAGTTTGTTTGACGAGGATGAGCCGAGCTTGGATGAAGTAAAAGAAGCATTTTGTGTGTTTGACTTAAATAGAGACGGGTATATAGACGAAAGAGAGTTGCAATACACGCTTTCAAATATCGGGTATTTACAAATATCGAAAGTTGATTGTAGGAAGATGATTCATCGATGTGATGTTGATAAGGATGCAAAGATTAGTTTTACCGAGTTTTTGAAGCTCGTGGAAGATGGTTTTCGATGATTTTCCGTGCTCGCATATATCGAGTTAATCTAAGGCAACTTATTATTCATCTTTTCATCGAGTATTACTCATCTTTGTTTCTCATGGCCATCATTTCTTCAATAGATTTCATGGTGCACATTTTGCAAGCAAATAAAATTAACTTATATTGTGCGGGTCAAATGAGCCTAAAAATATATTAAAGTTTAGCTAATAATAGAACAAGTATAAATTATTTATTTTAAATATGTATTATTAATTGTATAATAGTTATGAAGTATATACACGCTAATAAATTTTAAATGATTTTATATTGTAAAGAATAATAGCCCATTATTTAGTAAATGGGTCAAAAAAGAGTAAACATCTAAAAGGGTAAAAAATCAATAAGTTCCATATGGGTCAGTTGGGTTGATCCGTAACACTTCCGTCCAGAATTTATGTCTTTATCAAGTGATCACGAACAATAATTACATTCTGTAATAAACTAATTTTTGAATATGATCTCGCGCACGTTTTACGAATTAAAATTAATCTTTTAGCAACGTTCGAGTTTTGACATGGTTCAACTTAATTTTCTTATTTTACATGTTTAACTTGTTAGGGATAAAGCACATAACATAATCTAAATTAATCCATTCAGCACTTATTGGAATCGAATCGGGTAACAAATTCCTGCTGCCTTCAATCTGCTTGAACAGTTATTAAAAATCATTTACTTGTAATTTTGAAGCATTTACTTGTAAATGGGTCACTTTGGGTCACTTTTGAAGCATTTACTTGTAAATGGGTCACTTTGGGTCACTTTTGAAGCATTTACTTGTAAATGGGTCACTTTGGGTCACTTTTGAATTGAAGCATTTACTTGTAAATGGGTCACTTTTGGTTTTCGTTTAACCTTAAGAAGTAAGAAGTCAAATAGATTTTTGTTAGATAAAGTTGTTTAATTTGGGAAATATATTGAAATATGATCACTAAAACAGTGGATAAGTATTGTTGTTAGACCCGTGCCAACGGCACGTCCTCGGTACCCGTCATGGGGTTTTTTTGGCCGTCGTCCGCCGACGCCGTTGGCACGGAGGCATCGTGCGGGCCGTCGTGAGGAATCCGTCGTGGTGAGGACGGGATGGTGCATGGCGTCGAGGGGCGAGGTGGGTCCGGGGGAGCGTCCGTTTTTTAATTCAAATTCAATTTTTTTTTTTTTAATACAAATAATTAATATTACACACAACCTCTATAAAAACCCACTATACTCTACCATTTTAAACACACAATCACATTATCATCTACTCACAATCGCATACTTCCTCTCTTCCTAATTTCCATATATTTTCTCTCATTCAATGGATCCAAACGATGACGCCGATGATTACTGGCAAGATTATGTTAATGCAACCGCCGTCTTCGATTTGAACCAAACTATTGAAAGGCTTGATTATCTGGATCAAGAAGAAGCTGAAAATTCCACCGTGCCAAGAGCACCACGAAGATATATACCAAGAGATCGCGTTGTGGCTGCTGAACGTTTATGGAATGATTACTTTGCCGACAATGCCGTTCTCCCCCCTGACTACTTCCGAAGACGGTTTCGCATGTCGAAACCTTTGTTCATCCGTATATGCCAGGCTATACATTTTTATAATCCACCGGGTCAACTACCGTCGTATTTTGATTATTTTCGTCAAAAGAGAGACGCTACGGGGTTACCCCAGTTTTAATGTATTTCAAAAGTGTACCTCTGCCATACGTCAATTGGCGTACGGTTGTGCCGCTGATTTGTTTGATGAGTACCTACACATGGGTCAACAAACAGCGTACGATTGTTTGGACAACTTTTGTAAATGTATATTACATCTATACTCGACTGAGTTTTTGCGAAAACCAACAACTCATGATGTCCAACGTTTACATGCCATACATCAAGAGATACATTGTTTTCCTGGAATGCTTGGTAACATTGATTGTATGCATTGGCCTTGAAAAATTGTCAAACGGCATGGCAAGGCCAATACACACGTGGTGATCAAGGATGTCCCACAATAATGCTTGAAGCTGTTGCGTCATACGATTTGTGGATATGGCATGCGTACTTTGGCCCGGCGGGTTCGATTAACGACATAAAAGTCCTTAACGAATCTGATTTGTTTGATGAAATAAGGCAAGACAGGTCTCCTGTAGTTCCGTTTACTATTTCGGGTGAGCAATTTACGAAGGGTTATTATCTAGCTGATGGGATTTATCCGGAATGGGCAACGCTTGTCAAGTCGTTTAAATGCCCAATTGAAAAAAAGAACATGAAGTTCAAGCGGTTCCATGAATCCGCTAGGAAGGATGTCGAACGAGCTTTCGGAGTGCTTCAAGGATGATGGGCAATCATTAAAAACCTGGCACGACCATACAGTGTGAATAAAATACGACGGATCATGTACATTTGTGTGATATTACACAACATGATTACGGAAGATAGCGGCCGCATAATTTGTCCAATTGAAGAAGACTATACCGCTAACCCGGATAATCACCCACAGGCCACAACGTACATGGCATGAACGGGTTGCAACCCAATTGCGTATTGAAAAGGAGATACGTGATCGAGTTGTGCATCATAAACTTCGTAATGCCTTAATCGAACACATTTGGAGCCTCCCGCCAAACTACCGTCAACGTTAATTATTTTTTTTCGTAATGTTTTTTTTTTCCGTAATGTTTTTTTTTATTCGTGATTTTTTTTTTTTTGTTTTTTTAAAATCGTAATGTTTTTATTTTTATTATTAATGTAATGTTTTTTTATTTAATGTAATGTGTTTTTTTATTAATTAAAATGATGATGTAGAAAGGATGATGTTGAAAGAATAGGTTTAGTGATGGGTTAGTGATGGATAGGATTGGCACGACCGTGTCAATAGCGTGCCAATAAGGATGTGATGACGTGACGCTAGTGATGGGTTTAGTGATGGGTAAGGGTTGGAAGAGGCCTTATGTAGATCAATTGAAGTAGTAGCAAACATTGTACTCGATTGATAAAAACATTAAACATGTTGTTTAATAATGATTTAGTTCAAATTTATAGTGTTTGGTAAGAACTCTTAATTAGACTGTAAATAAAAAATTTAACATGCTCCGCTATTTAATCAGACAAATATAATGTGAATTATTCAGACGTCTACATCACCTATATACATTATAAATAACTAGCAGGGTACCCGCGCAATGCGGCGGTGGGTACCCTGTAACTAAAATTTCCGGTGACAATAGTGATGGTGATGCTTAGTGTTTTGGGTGGCGTTGGTAGTGATAGCCTAGGCACAATTTTGAACCCACTTCTCGTTTTTGGAAGACCAGGTGCCCCATGAATCTTATATGGTGCTCCAAATGCTACACTCTGATTATAAAAGCTCCTGGCCATGAGTTTTTAACACAAATACCCACTACATTCACCTTCCTTTCTCTACCCTTTTTATCCACTATCACAGGCTGCATTTATTTATCAACATATTTTAAAAAGGCCAAGAACGACGGGAATTAAGTTGGTTTTTTTAAGATTATATAAACAATACCGAACCAAAAACCGAAATATGAGTCCACTACTCCACTTAGTTCCAGTTCGGCTTTTCAGTTTTTCTGCACATGTCTAAAATTCATCCCAATATATCCATAATAGAATACAATGATGGTAAAGATTAACGAATAAACACACAAATCACAACGATGGTCACCAGCATAATTTCTTCCTTGTATATGCAATCTGGACTAACTTTTTTACATTCTCATGAAGAGGCCATGTATGCTACAACAAAGCAACATTCTATTAAATGATTTACTTTTTTGTAAATTGTATTAACAAACAAACAATTGTATTAACATTAGAGTTTTATAAATGATCCTGAGTTTAAAACAATAAACTTTGCAAACATCAATCTTTGCAGGGGTACAAGACAACACATTTGGGTGATTTACATATGAAAAATCATAAATACTACTAATGAATGTTTTGAAATTATCTCAATAGTAAAATCAGAATATGCGCTACGTAGATCTCTGATAAAACCTTGTATGGTTGTATATGAGACAGATTTACATCTTTGTCATCTTCCGAATGAGTAATGAATACATATTACACCGCAAATATGTTAATCGAGATTAATAGAAACTAAAATTGTAATAAGATCTGTCAATCGAGATTAATAGAAATTAAAACTCTAATGTTACCTTTTTCTTAAAGTTTAACTGTCCTTATTCCCAACTTGCATGGGGTGATTAAAGTACCCGAGAAGGCTTTACGCGGCTGTATAACAAGGTATGCCTAATATCTGCATGTGGAATAGCAATGGTCGACTGGTTATATTAATATAATCATAAATAGTTTAAAGGAATAAGAACGAAAGAGACAAGTGCATGATTGTATGTAGATTATGTACCTGAATCATGTTGAAAGCACAATCAAAATAAGTGTGCAGGAAACAAAAGGGCATTAGAAGTTGAAATCATATCCTCTATTAACTGCCCAGAAAGTGATGAGAGTGAGGTTGACCACCAATACTGTGATTGAGAAGTAGAATTCGACTTTATATATGTAATATCCGTCGTGCTTATTATGTAATATTTGATTGCTTGAATAAACAGCCAACAAAAATAGTGGATATTATTTTCTGTGCTTGAATGGTTAGCACTAATGAGGCAAGGTTGAATGTTTGTATTTATAGGACACAAGGTTGAAGGTACCGAGGGTTTTGCATAGACCGAGTGAAGTAACCGAGGCAATGAAATCGAAGAGGTTTCGTAGAATTGAAGAGGTTTCGTGGAATCGAGGAGACGGATGAGGATGGAGGATGATTAGGGTTACGGGGAACAGAAGTTTGAAGAAATCGAGGCACAGTGACTACGGGGTATTGAAGGAACGGTCGGTGGATGGGTATCTGATTAGGTTTTATTTATTGTGATTTGCGTTATTGAAACAGCCGTAGGCCAGCGCGGTTGGTTAGTGTGTTGGCTTCTAACCTACAGGTGGTGAGTTCGAATCTTGGCTGGTTCATTTTTTGAGCAATATTGAAAATTCCTAGAATGGAAACAATTTGGCTGAATTTTCTAAAAGCTATTTAGGGAAAGGTCCTAAATACTTTATAAGTAGTAGAGATAATACTCCCTCCGTCCCATAAAAAACTTCCCATTTGAATTTTGCATAAGTTTTTAGGTGATAGTTAGTGGTGGGGTCATTGATAAGACTTTTGATTAAAATATAAGTTTGGGTTGGAGAGAGAAATGTATATTGAGCATCCCCAATGGTTAACCTCACAAAAACTTATTACTTTTGCCACATCAACATTCCACTAACCAAAAACCTTTTCATAAATAGCATCTCCAACGGTTAACCTTTACAAAAGCTTTTTCTTTTACAATAATACTAATTTACCTTTATTTATCTCAAATGTGTATAAATACCCCCTATATATAATTTGATAATTTTTTGGAGATCTTACTAAATATAATATTTTTTAAAATGTCTTATACAAAAATATTATAATAATTAGCATTAAATATTATATAATTTATTTATTAACTAATAAAAATATAATAAATAATTTATATAGTTCCTCCGTATCAAAATAAGTGACACACTTTCCATTTTGGGTGTATCAAAATAAGTGACACACTTTGAAAAATTTTCTTATTTGGTAAAAATAGTGGGACCCATACCCACTAACTATCCACTTTAATAAAGTGAAATTACCCTTATACCCTTACTTTTACTTTTAAAACTCATTAATATCACTTTATTCAAGAAAAATGGGACCCATTCTCCACTAACTATGTACTTTAATCTATTTTAACCTCTACTTTAATTTTTTACCTCAAAAACCGTGTAAGCCAATTTGTGTCACTTATTTTGATACGAGGAAGTATAACATATCTAAGGTTTAAAATGAAATGTTATTAAACATAGGGGACTAAAAAAGACAAATATTGAAAGATGGTTAAAAGGTTAGTAGATAATAAGTCTTTGCAATAAGCTTTTCAAAAAGCTATGTATTCCAATGGTAAAAAGTCTTTCAAAAACTTATTGTAATAGTAATAAGCTTTAGAAAAAGCTACCATTGGAGATGCTCTTAGTGGTGAGGATTTTAGTAATAATAATAATTTTTTATTGTGTGGAGCCCATCAAATATGAGAAATGAGAAGTTTTTTGTAGGACAAAAATTTAGAGTGAAATGAGAAGTTTTTTATGGGACGGAGGGAGTAATACATTAGACATACCTTAAGGTACGCTGTGAACAGTACTTTTAAGGTTTGCTAAAATACGCTCTTTCAATAGATATATACGTAATGGTATGAAACTCAGAACAAATGCCTGGAATGGCGCAGTTGTTAGGTGCTTTGCTTTCTTCCTAAGTCATTTGGTGTTCGAGCCATCCCTTCTCTTTTTATTTTTATTTTTATTATTTTATTTTTTACATTTAATTGATATATACTCCCTCCGTCCCATAAATTTTTTTACATTTCTCTTGGGCACAAATTTTTAGGAAATGGTTAGTGGTGGGGTCAATGCTAATAATTTAGAATAAAATATAAGGTTAGATTGGAGAGAGAATGTACTTTTAGGTAATAGTTAGTGGTGAGATAATTGATAATAATATTATTTTATTAAGTGGACCCCTTAAATTGGAGAAACGTAAATTTTTTTGTGGGACAAAATTTTGAAGATAAATGTAAATTTTTTTGTGGGACGGAAGGAGTAATACTTATGCTTTCACTTAATATATACTAGCAGGGTACCCGCGCGATGCGGCGGCGGGTACCCTGTCATCATATTTTCCGGCGATCAAATGTGGTTCTGTTACACATTTTCATATCAGTACATTTTGTTAAGCAGAACAGGACGAATGTGCATCTCATGGAGGGGAGCCTAAAGGGTTAACCTGCCCCGAACCCGACTATTCTAGTTGGGTCCGGTTATTTTTGGAATTTATGTTGCTTTGGGGTTTTTTAACCCGACTCTACCAACTTGATTCCTTATCGGGACAAATATCACAGAGGAGTAGGATCTAAAGTGGTTATTGCTAACAGAGTGAGTGCAGGCCCTCGTCCAAAGACGTGAGCTGGTATTACGATGTTATGGTGGGAGCCTCTTATCGATGGGTTATGATTTCTTAGCATTTTCAGTTTGACACGATTAGACTTGATTAAAGTTTTTTTTAAAAATCATTTAGAATTTAAAAATAAGTTTCCCTTGTTCGTGAGGATTTAAATATATAGAGGTGCTTACTTGGTTCTTAACTCACAAAATTATCAAAATTATGTCTTGATATATAATTAAATGACTAATAATAACATAGATTGTGAATTGTGCTGTTTGATAAGTTGCGTAATATGAACACCGACAACAACACCAACATTAACACCAACAGGCAACAAAATATTGTGTTAAAAAGTTGGCTAATTAATTATTGATTTTATTTGCTATTTGTGCTAATAAGTTGGCTAGATCTCTGAAATTGAAGAATTATTTCTCGTAAAGCCATTATCATTATAATCCTTAGTAAGATTTGAGCATTTAAGATATTAAAAGATAAATTGATACTTGATTTACTACTGAGAACTCAAAACCTTAATTTTTAAATAACACAAGTAAAAGAGGTTGTGTGCTTTGAAAATACACTTTGGGTTAATTTTTATTAGTTTGACAAATACAAATTGTCCATTCTAAACAAGATTTTTATTTGACCCGTTTAAATTAAACATAACACAAATTAACTCATTTATAAGTTAACGGATGAGGTTTGCTTCACAAATAGTCGTATCTCAGAGCACAGATCTAAAAACCTTGTCAATTGCTCTATGCAATTAAGCTGACACAAAAATGTATATAATCCCAAGTTTAAACAATCATTTCTGGGTTGTGCACTACTTCAAAATGTATTAAAAAATCCAAAAATGATGAACTAAAATTTGAATTTCTATCTAAGCATGATCAGTTCCCTACTTCCCTGTAGCCTTGAGTGTACGCCTGCCTTTTATCCAGGTGTATCTAATCATGAAGAAAAATGCTTGTAGTTAATAGTTAACAATATAGCTATTGAAGTGACATAAAATGGGAACATGATCAAAAAAAATATCATTTTGCTTTCATATATTTCAAATTTGGAGGAAATTTGTAAAACGTTAAAAAAATCCCTAACATTAAATCTATGTAGAGCTGTTAAAAATAGTCTTTATACTCACTTGAATGATAACTTTTGCACAAACATTGCAAGGAAACATCATTACATAAAGCTTCTGCAATGTTATAATAGAACAAAATTTAAGTGTTAATACCCCGAAAAAAATGTAATAACATAACTTATAAGATAAACAGATCAAACAGTAATTTACAAAAATAAAACAAAGGGAAACGGGTCAAATAGGTTAAAGATTGCCAAAAGCATAATTTTAATCCATAAAGCCTATTAAATCATTTTATTCAAAAAACATTAGATTATCACTGAAATAATATTATTCTTGGACTCATATTTGACACTAACTATTCATAAAAAATATATATTGTTGGACACAAAGTGTTTCGGGTCAACCTAAGCTGACCCATCCCTCCCAGCACAAATTTGCAGCTTCACCTAGAGAAAATCCCATACATATTTTGCAGCTTCATAAATACTTTATTATACGATGATTTTGTAAATGAAAATTGCATACATATTTCAATAAAAACTCACCTAAATCCATAGGGTCAAGAATCTCGAGCTTATCTTCCTTTTCAAACTTAGGGGCCGGTTTTAATAACCAAATTTTGAAAGAGTTGTCCGGTAAAGGGGTCTTCCGGTGGCCAGCCAACTAACCGAAGACTGTATCTCCGATGAGAAGCTGTTAACATCATATCTTAATTGATCTGTTAACATCATATCTTAATTGATCAGATAAACATGAAGTCTATGAGTTAGTCCTATAGTAAGAAAAAAGAAGTGCCACTAAGTATTGAACTAACTGCTCCTTGATCCAATGAAAAACAGTTGATTACCCAAATCCCAAATCAGAACTCCAAGAACCCTCTAATTTCTTCATTTCTACCAGCTCCAAATTACCAGCTGAAATTCGGTCCTGCATATATACAAAGAGTTGGTGTGCATTATAAGCTTTCGACACTTTTAGCTAACACAAGAGTTAAAACATAATCTTCATAAAGAAAAGGCAGAAAAAGAACAAGAAACCTTAAAATTTCACTGTTACGTGAACTTAAATACGACTAACTCGTTACAAAAACGCGTATAATTTCAGGGGAAGGAGATTAAAGCAACCGGTTAGATTTATTCAAAATACTACCATAATAAGGAGTGAATTACCTTTATACAGATATATATGTTCGAATTTGAAACAGTCCCCTCTTAATACAGATATATATGTCGCCATTTGTGATGGAAATACAAGAGGCGCAGACAGGAATCGAGGAGGCACTGCCATCTCGGAAATGGTTACGGTTGAAGGAACCGAGGAGGGGCGGGAATCGAGCAAGTATGCCACTGGTTAGGGTTTTTTTTAAATCGTACTGGTTAGGGTTAGGAAGTGAAACGATGGGGTAGTTTTTGAGGTTGGTAATTAAGGTCTGAAGTGTACGGTATCTTTAATGTGTAGGAGGTAGTTGACGTCTTACATTGTACTTCAGTTGGTTAGCAACTCTGCCTCATATGGGGTCGGTCCTATGTTCGAGTCTAGTTTCCAGCATTATTTTTTTGAACACAAAGGAGACTAAAAATAAAAAGATTTTGGCTGAATTTTCATATCCCTATTTATAGAAAGAGTCTAAATGCATTATAAGGAGTAGAGATTCTTAAAATTAAGAAATTATAAACCCTGATTTTATTCAACTGAACCACCAGCAAAAACATACAATTACAAAGTACATGAAACATAAATATACAACAGCCATAGTAAAAACAGCTCCTAGATTCAACCAAAAATGTAGAAAAGCTTTTTACATAATGATTATTTGGAGCTCAACAAATGTTTTTATCAAGCATCTATCTACAAAGTCAAATATTCAAATTTCCGTTCTTCAAAATTAATCATCAGGCTTAAAATATCTAACAAAAACACAAATATATAAAAATGTTTTAGCCTCAGAGGTAGTGACAATATTTGCATATCATCATCTTTACTTCTGATGATACGTGCAAATGAAATCCATCATTGGCAAAATAACCACATTTTAAAAAACATTAAAAACTAAAACGAACATCACAAATGAGTTTAAATTACAAGAATTGATATTTAATAACAAAAAAGCATCAGAGAGATTCCCACAGACAAATCATCATATTCCAAAGGAATGCAGATGTCCCTGTCTGATCTATCATCATTTACAACGAAATGCAAAGCTAAAAAATTAAAATTACAAGAAAAAAAAGTTGCCTCAGATTAATTTGTTTTCACGGTGTAAACTCAAAGTATATTTATAAACCATCACTGGCAACAACAAAAAAATTAGCTACAAAAAACAATTTAAATTAACTTTAAATATAACAAAAATATTTTTTTAAGTTAAGATATACAATTTGCATCAAAGAGATTCCCATTATAGACTTGGTCAATCATATTTTTACTCCAAAAATTGGAGTTCTGATGTCCCTGTCTTGTTATCATCATTTGCAAACTGTAAATGGTAAAAATTTATATATAAGAAATAAAAATCAGTAAAAAAAAGAATTTTGTAAAAGATCCAAAGAATTCGATGCCTCAGATTAGGTTGATTTCATTGTTTGATTACTCGTAGTATATTTAATACCCGTCACAGGCAAAGAAATATAACAACAATCGAAAACAAATATCAGAAATTTCATAGACAAAAAATTTAAAAAGTTAAAAAGATCGAAAATTGATATTTTGGTAGAAAACTTGAAGGGAGAAACAAACTAGGGTTTATGTTAATCTTTCAATTGGGGCTGTGTATATATATATACAATCAGCTATATCTATATGTGTGTGAGGCTGGCTAGGGCACCGCTATGTGATAGATGAGGAATAAGGTTATGATAAAGAGGCCGCCCAATGAGAAAATAGTTGGGCCGTCTTTTGCGGTTAGTTTTTATTTGGGCTGATTTTGGTGGTTATTTATAGTTAGCATAAATGGTGACAGGAATGGGCCCAAATAAATGGGTCGACCAATCAGATCGCTTATTTGATCGATGGATCTGGGTTTGGGTCGTCTAGTTGTCAGGTGCAAAAACCGGGCTTTTTTATAATCGGGGTCGGTTTTAAAACCAGTCTGTTTTAGTCAGCTAATGTCAAAATTGGTTTTAGAAATCCTGTTCAGTTATAAGGGTTTTTGAAAAACGGGGGTATATCAAACGAAACCGGTTCGGACCGGTTAAAATCAGTTTTTTTCAGTGTTCAAACCGGTTTTTAGGCCCGGTTTACAATAGACCAGTTTTAAAACCGGTTGCATGTCCATGGGGCACGCATAAGTAGGGGTGAGCTCAGTCCAAAAACATAACCGAACCGAAACAAAAAATGATGAATTTTCAAAACCAAAACCAAACAAATAACAATGTATCGGATTGGTTCGGTTCGGGTTGTTTTGTGCAAATGATCATCCTTATCCGAATATCGGACTGACCCGAAATGGACGAATTTTCAAAACCAAAATTGAACCGATAATATGTTGTCGGTTTTCGGTTCGGTTTTTAATTGAGGATTTAAGTCTTCGAATTAATAGGGACCCGTATTTAAGGTGTTGAAGTCCTCTATTTTCTTCTTTTTCTTAAAAGCTCCCAGTCTTTCAGGTTACACTACCATAACTTTCATACCAAACTCTATACCAATCCACCTCTATATATACACACACACTCTTATCTCTCTCTAAACCTTAATTAAATAACCAATTTTCTATTTTCAGGTAGTTAGTGATTAAAGTTGCAAGTTCTTGTTCAAAAACAGGGGTTCAGATGATGGATGATTTCAGTATCTCGAAGTTTGTTAAAGAAGACGATCAATTATATTTGCCACCCGGATTTCGATTCCATCCAACCGATGAAGAATTAATCACTCATTATTTGTTAAACAAAGTTTTCGACAACAATTTCTGTGCCAAAGCGATCGGAGAAGTTGATATGAACAAAAGAGAACCATGGGAGTTGCCAAGTGAGTTCTTGTTATTTCTCAATTTTAAAGACGTAATCTTTTTAATGTTTTTGGTTGATGAAATTGTTTAATTTTGTTGGGTTTTTTGTGATTTTGATTTTTGAATAAAGGGTTGGCGAAAATGGGTGAAAAAGAGTGGTATTTTTTCTGCGTGAGGGATAAAAAGTATCCCACCGGAATGAGAACAAACAGAGCAACCGCCGGTGGGTATTGGAAAGCCACCGGGAAAGATAAGGAGATTTTCCGGCGAAAAGTGCTCGTCGGAATGAAGAAAACTTTGGTTTATTACAAAGGGAGAGCTCCAAAAGGTGATAAAACAAACTGGGTTATTCATGAATACAGATTAGAAGGCAAATCCTCCCAAAAACTACATAAATCCACAAAGGTAAATGAACAATCTTTATCTTCTTGATCAATCCCCTGTTTTTTGCTAATTATTTATTATTTTAATTGACAGAATGAGTGGGTGATTATTCGAGTATTTCATAAGAATTCCGGCGGGGACAAAGTCCATATTCCGGTGCCAATGAAGATGAATTCCGGTGACAATGAACAGCTTTTGTCTTCTTTACCACCGTTAATGGACTCTGCGGTGGCATATGGCGGCAAATTACCAAACCCGATTATAACTGAACCACTCCACGTGCCCTGCTTCTCCAATCCGATCAACACCCAGCAAAAAAACACGTTCAACAGTTCAATTGATTTCAGTTTTACTTCAAATTTCAATAATCAAGTAATTCCAGGAGGTTTGGTTGAAAATTATGGTAAAAATATGAAATTGGAAAGAGAGATGGTGACTGGATCTCAAGAAACAGGGTTGAGCACAGAGATGAACACCGAGATTTCATCCGTTATGTCGAATTATGAAATGGGAAATTGCTTCTGGAATTATTGATAAATATGATGATAGCAACTGTTGATCCTCTTGAATGAGACTGATTGTGGAAAGAATTTTCTGATGCTTGAGAGATGATTATTGAAGAAAATAAATATATTTATTAATATATTGTTGTTTAATTAATGGGGTTAAATTATATTATAAGGCTTATAATGATATTATTCAAATGTTATGACATATGAGAAGATTGAGTTGGTGGCTTAACTTATCCTTTTAATATCTGTACTTTAATATATGGAGTTTACTGATTTGTTTCATATTTAATTAAATGAAAAATTGCTTAAGAAATGTAATATAAATATGTTAGTTTTGATAATATGAAAAACACAATACTGTAAGAACTATACAGTTTATGATATTTAAATTCCATAATAGACATAACTAAATCATACAAAGTCTTCATTTTATGATATTGACATAAATGGCAACAATAATTAATAGCCAATAAAGATAAACCCTGTAGAAATACATGTCATAATCATGATAATATAAACCACTTTCTAGTGTTTTAGTCGGTAAATAAAGCTTTCAAGTTTCCAAAGATGGAAAGGATTAGTTCTCTACGCAATGAGTCTAAGACTATCATGAAAAGGGGTTTCGTTTGACTATAATGCTTCCTTTTAAGTTTTAACACTTTTTTCTGTCATAAAATATACACTATTTGTAATTAGTATTTGTCATAAAATATACACTATTTGTAATTAGTATTCATTTTGAGTTTTTGCAAGAAGAAAAAAGTTATTGGCGTTTTTTAAATATTCACATGATAGTAGAAAGCTTATTTAATAACCTTGAATCCATCAAAATATATGGTAGAAATATAACAAAAACTCTCAAACTTAACCCATTCTTTCAAGGTCTACAAATTAACCAAAAACTACAAGAACAACGGCAACATATTTTTATTTATTTTTTAACGGCAAATTCTAATCTACACATAATTTCTACCTATGTTCATGACCACAGTTCAAACACCATCACAAGCTGAGAGTCATTTTGGTTTGAATTATACAAATATTTAACAGAAAGCTCAAGTGAAACTTGCTTCATTTGACATTTGACAAATTGCATGTTTGACAGGTTCCATATATGTTTCTTTCTTTATTAGTATACTACGTTTACTTGATAATGTAAAAATTTAAAATTAATGTACTAGTAATAGTTTTAATAAAAATCGATTAAATGTTTTTTTAAGTATTGAAGTGTTTTTTTAATTCAATAATAGTGGATCCCATAATTTGGGTGTGGTTGTGTGCGACCATATCATGCAAAATAGGGGATTGAGTAGTTTTTAATGTGGTGTATATGTGACATTATCTACACGTGGTGTATATGTCACATTATAACGTCATTTTTTGTAATTATAAGTTTATAAGGTCGGTGTAAATAAATAATAAGTTTGTAGTTAATGAATTCCAGTTATTATACACACATAACCTTAGCCCTCCTTCCAGTCTTTCACAATCTAACATACAGTCGATAGTTTATGATTCTCCCCACACCCTAATTTTAACACTAACTGTGTCGTTTATGCTTTGTCCTTTCTGTTTGAAATCATTAAAGTTCCTCACATGAGAAATATTATTTATGTTATATGTTTTTGTAATTTTGCTCATTGAAAGTATATTAAAGGGAAAAACCAAATTGTAAAATCAGTCAACCAAATTGTAATTTAGTTTGGATCGGTAACATTTTTTAAGTAATTTCAACGACTTGGCTTCAACTTTAAGAACGGAAAACCAGTTGATTTCACCTATTTGATTCGGATAAAACTGATCTAACTAAACAAAAACCTCTAACATCCTTACTAGTTGAGAATTGATATTCTAAGTATAAAATTAATTTAAATTCTACAATTACCCATATTTTATGACCAAACTCATTTGAATGACAAAAAAAAAATACTAATTAAAAATGTTCATAATCAAGTCTACATTTATGGTTGAAGTTAATATTTTGAGGTGGAGGGTGCAAATGGATAAAGTCCCTACAAGGATTAATCTACTTTATAGAGGAATTTAAATACAAGATTTAGTTTGTGAAATTCGTGGGAATGATATTGAAGATAGAGATCACGTTTTTGGGAAGTGTGGCGTGGCGGTAAGTGTTTGGAATTCCGTACTCCTTTGGTTGAGTGTATCGCAGCTGAATCTTGAAGCTTTTGACGAGTTTTTACATTGGATGGAGTCGAGTAATTCGAATGCTAGATGTTCTTTGATTATAGATACCGTCTGCTCTACTACGATTTGGATGATTTGGAAACATTGAATTGAGAACATCTTCAAGGATAAAGAAGTTCGGAAAAAAGGACTTAGTTGATTTTACTGAAGAATATGTGTATAATTGGATTCGTAATAGAAAGAATAAGTTTTTCTTTAACTGGGTAAATTGACTTATAAATCCTTTAAACTCTTTGTACGTTATTTAGCTTCTCGCTAGTTGTTTTTATTTATTGAATGTCGTTTCTAAAAAAATCAAATATACCATAATATTATTATACTACTCTATAATAGAATTTTAATATAATTTATTTTTCTTTCACACTTTTTTTTATAACTTTGCATCCTATTTAAAAAGATGTCTTTTAATGCATGTCACATTTAAAAAAAATACCTAAGAAATATCGTTAACGAATACCATAATACTTATACGAAAAAAGTCAACTTTAATAAGAGACGCTTTAATCGATGGTTGACAATAAATTTGTGGAAGTTTTCATAGGTACCCTAAATTAAGGAATTTATAAATCTAATTTCTCAACAAGAATGAGTGGAAAAGTGGATTATTTCACATTAAAAGATAAACTCTTAAGAAGTTGTTTACGAAATACAGGGACAAGTTCATTTTGTCCACTGTCAATGACGTTAAAAAGTAAATTGGTTAACTGAATAACCCTTTTGGCACACGTTAATGGATACGTTAATTAGGGTGTGTTTATTTGCAGCTGAATGAAGTATATGCTGAATCATTCTTCCTTAGAACATATGCTGAATAATTAAGCAGTCAGAATTCTTATAAAAAAGTTTCTCACTTAATCATTCAGACCGTTGAATCATTCAACACTTAATCATTTTGTTCCTATAAAACAGCACCTTAGTAAGCGTAAAAGTATCAAACCACAAATACTAAATGAAATAAAATTATTATCGCAAAAAAAATTATACATCAATAGGGTTATATTCTAGATAGTCATCCATTAAAACATAGTCTAAATAGAAAAATCTTAGTCATTGGATCAAAATATCACTTAACCACCATCATCAAATCACATGTAATTAAATACATAACCACCACATAATAACACATAATGTTATTGCATACTGAATCAAATGTGATTGCGTACTAAATCACATGTGACTGAACTAAAATATCAAATATGATTAAATATACAATACATTTGATTTTACACTAAAATCACATGTGATTAAGTATTACACGTTATTATAAAATAAATATTATTTTTTAACGAAAATAATAAATACTTCCTCCGTATCAAAATAAGTGACACACTTTCCATTTTGAGGTGTATCAAAATAAGTGACACACTTTGAAAATTTTCCTTATTTGGTAAAAATAATGGGACCCATACCCACTAACTATCCACTTTAATAAAGTGGAATTACCCTTATACCCTTACTTTTACTTTTAAAACTCATTAATATCACTTTATTCAAGAAAAGTGGGACCCATTCTCCACTAACTATGTACTTTAATCTATTTTAACCTCTACTTTAATCTTTTACCTCAAAAAACGTGTAAGCCAATTTGTGTCACTTATTTTGATACGGAGGAAGTAAAATAAATAAAAATTTAAATTTTAAAATAAAAAGTAAAAAAATTTTAATTTTTTTAATGTGTCAAATGACCAAAATACCCCTTCATATATAAAATATTTGATTAATCTGGACCATTAGATCTTATTGATCAATGGTTGAGATTTATTCTTCAGAAATCCATAAAAGTAATGGAACCCTTTAAATGTTTCTTTATAAATATAAAAAAGAGCTTTTTGGTGCGCATTGTAACACCTCAATATCGCATTGTAACATATTTGGTCATTTAGTTTCATTAACTACACCGCTAGTCCTTATTTCCAAAACTGTTGTCACGTTTGGCCCTTTTACCTAAATAGACGTTTATTTTTCCTGTCGAGTATGATCACGTGTAATGCACGACGGGGTTAATTTGTCCTTTTCCCTTTCCCTCCACCAATTTGAAAACCATAAAAACTTGTTTGTTTAACGGGAAAAGTTAACGTTTGTTTAGGTAAAGGACCAAACTTAACAATAGTTTCAGAAATAAGGATTAGAGTGTAGTTTATGAAAGTAAAGGACTTTGAGTACTTGAATTATTTGGATAATTTCGAACTAAACGAATAAAAAATAAACAATTAATTGCTTTCATTGAGAGTCGAACTCAAGACCTCCCGCTTACTAAACAGGTGCTCAAACCAACTGAGCTATGAAAGCTTGTTGACATATTTTTACAAATTAAGTTATTTGAATTTATTCTTTTCGTATTCCATTGACGCTAAAATATCAAGATTTGCCCTTTAGAGGAAGCAAAGCAACTGCAAACCTGAGAGCATAATCGGCGACTGCGGTGATTATAGCTCACAAAAACTCCTCCGATCGAACTCAAAGGTAAAATACCCAGCATCTAAATTAAGTTAAAAATTCTGAAAAAGCTTTGATTTTGATATTTCTGTATATTAATATACTGTCAGTTTTATTTTAGGGTTTTAGCTTTATCGGTGTTCCCTATTTTATTCGATTATTGAACATAAATTTTCATCTTTCGATTCATGTTACTATACAAAAATTGATTGCTGATAGTAGTAGATGTCTTAGATTAAACTTATCAATCGGCTTTAGACCTAAAATTTGACTAATTAGTGTTTAATCTGATTGTATAAATCAGAACCCTAAGTTTTGATATTAAAAGTTTGAACTAAATATGTTTTAAATTAAAAAAACACAGAGCAATTTCATGCCAAAGGACACATCAATTTTTATCCATACACCGATTTGGGTTCTGTTTTATCTCACAATTTTTTTTATAGCTAAAATGAGAACAGCTTGAACGTGTTAAACAAGTTGAAAGTTATCCAAAATCTAAATCTTAATTCATCCAACATATCCTAAATCGTGTCACACAAAGATATAGATTATTAGTGTAATGATATAGTTTTTTCTTTTTAATAATGATTCGCAGATACATTAATATAAAATGGGGAAAGGGGATGCAAAGGGTGGAAAAGGGAAAGGAAAACAGACAGGTGGCAGTGAAGAAGGTGGTGCAAAAGGCAAAGCCAAAGGTGGAAAGAGTGCTGATGGCCTTGGTACCTGCACATATGTAAAAGGTATATATTATAGATATAGATATAGAAGCATATAGGTGATGTGTGTAATAATATTTTTGTTTCCAGCAAGACACATCTTATGTGAAAAGCAAGGTAAAATCAATGAAGCATACAAGAAGTTGCAAGATGGATGGCTTGACAATGGAGATAAAGTTCCTCCTGCTGAGTTTGCAAAGGTAATTTCTTCCTCTTTTTTGAGTAAATTACACAAGTGATCCTTTAGGTTTGTACCGTATTACATATTTGGTCCTTTAACTGCATAAACTACACTGGTAGTCCTTGTTTTTGAAACTATTGACACATTTGGTCCTTTACCTAAACAATCGTTAACTTTTCCCGTCAAGCAAACGGGTTTTTATGGGTTTCAAATTGGTGAATGGAAAGGGAAGAGGGCACATTTACCCCATTGTGCATCACACGTGACCATACTTGACGGGGAAAAATAGACGTTTGTTTAGATAAAGGACCAAACATGTCAATAGTTTCAGAAATAAGGACTACCTGTGTAATTTATGAAATTAAAGGACCAAATATGTAATATGGTACAAACCTAAAGGACCATTTGTGTAATTTACTCTCATTATTTAACATGATTAATATAAGAATTTGGTGTTTTTGCAGATAGCAGCTGAATATTCAGAATGCCCATCAGGAAAGAAGGGTGGAGATTTGGGATGGTTTCCACGTGGCAAAATGGCAGGCCCTTTTCAGGAGGTTGCTTTTAACACTGTGGTTGGAGCTACCAGTCCACCTTTTAAGTCAACGTGAGCATACATACATATATTATATACAACTTTATTTATTGATTATTATTATAATTTATTTTGTTAAATATTAATGGTTGGTAATGATGCAGACATGGGTATCACATCATCTTGGCTGAAGGACGCAAGAATTAGGATGAGGGTTTATCAACTTCATGTGACAATTAAATAAAGAATATTTGGTGTATCAACTTTTAATGTATTTTGTCCTTTCAACTTATTTAACATTCTGCATTTTGCTTCAGGAATGTGCCTTTATTTGGTCTATAATGGGATTCTTGGGGAAATACTGATTGCAAACAATCGCTTTCCTCCTATATGTATGTTTTTTTTAAACATGTCAAATGGTTAGCAAGCTGTAATGGTCGTAAATGGGTTGGTTGGTTGGTTGGTAAATATGTATTCAAGCCAAGAAAAGAATGGAGAAAACCCAAGGTTGTTGCCTTGTGGGTTGAATAAAAAAATGTAGCAATTGAAGGAATGATATTACGAATAACATTTTTGTATTTAACTAGTAATTATGACCCCGCACGTTGCGGCGGGTATTTTAAAACATATTTTATTTGCGAAAATGATTTGAATCCTTTATAACTTATATGTAATTTTTTAATTTGTTTTACACATAATTTTTGTTGTGAAGTCACATATATAAATTATGTTTAGTGATATATAATAATTCGTTTAGTTGAAGTCAACATTAAAATATTAATGATATATTAACTGTATATATAAGATGTATATGTAACTTTTTAATTTGTTTTACACAGAATTTTTGTTGTGAATTCACATATTTAAGTTATGTTTAGTGATATATAATAATTTGTTGGGTAAATTACAGTTTTTGTCCATGACCTATGGCCGATTCGGGGTTTTTGTCCCTAATCTTTTTTCTTCCGTTTTTTTGTCCCTTAAGTTTTTCAAATTCTAGAAATTTGTCCTTCCGTCCAATTTTGACCATTAAGTGACTAAAAGTACAAAAAATAAGGGTATTTTCATCTTTTACATTTCTTCATCCCCAACCCCCAACTGATCTATGAACCCTAATCCTAAATCAAGATCAGATTTTTGAATCCATCATCTTCATAAAATCAAAATCAAAATTGTCGAAGAATAATGGACACTGGATGACGATAAGTGTGGTTAAGGGAAATAAATCATTAACTGTTAGGGTTTAATAAATGGAAATATTGGCGAATTGAGATTTGGGTATGATCCAGATGAACAACAAAACGACACAATCCGCCAGCGGTGAAGCTTGAGGAAGACGACACAATCGTCGTCGATGAAGAGTTGAACTTCTACAAACCTTAGTCCGGTATAATAATTGTTTGTCATGCCAACGCGATAATGAAAAAGTATAGATGTTGTACAGTCATAGTAAAATAGTAGTAGTTGTGTTTATGTTTTCCACCCCAAAGTTTATAAAACGGTAAAAGAGTAAAGGGGTCTGTGGACTCACCTGACAAAGCTTAGTGACACAGAACTTAGGACAGAGGAATCCTTCCGAGACTCCTAGCTTCCAAAATGATTTAACTAATGATTAGACTAAGCTAACACATGCGATTATATATACGATATAAGTTAATTGATATGAAATTAATGTTATGTTTTACGTTTTGTGACATCGAATGAACTTGGATCGTTGGGCCTTAATGGGCCGAAATGAAATGAAATGAAATGGGCTTCGAAATGAAATGAAATGGGCTTGGTTTAGGCTTATTGGGCCTATTGGGCCTAATGAGCTTAGTGGGCCTAAATGGGCTTAATGGGCCACTAGGTCCAATTAGATTGGGCCATGGATTGGGCTTTGGTCCAAATGGGCTTGGATACTAATGGGCCAACTAAAGTTTGGGCCCGATGGACTAAGGTAGATCGATATGGGCCAAGTACGGGCCTTGGCCCGATTGGGTATTCGGGTTTGGGTCCACGGTTTGGGTCAAGATCCGGCCTTGACCCGGTTTGACTTTTGAGTCAACATTGGTAAATTCTAAAAGTCAACATAGGTCAAATAGTCAACAAAAGTCAACATTGGACCACTAGGTTTCGACTAGGGTTTTGTATTCGGTTATGGGATCCGGTTTAGCATAGGTATTGGTCAACGAAAGTCAAATCTAGCTACTCTAGGTCAACAAGTCAAACTTGAAATTCAATTAGGGTTAGGGTTCGGCTAGGGTTTGGTCTAGGGTTGGCCGAAGGCCAAACCCTACGGGTTTGTGGCTAGATTCGGCTAGATCGAGTCTAGATCGGCTCTAGAGTTCTAGATCTAAGGTGTTTCGGTCATTCTAGTGTAGATCTAGAGTTTGAATTCAAGTACATGCACGGTCTAGGTTTCGAACAATCAAACAACACGAATTAACTATCAAGGGGTGATGCATGCTACGGGTTCAAGGGTGTTAGGGTTTATACCGAGACCAAATGGACTTGGCCATGGTCTCGGGTTCAAGCTAGGGACCGAATAAACAAGGAATCAAATGAAAAACATCTAGGGAATCGGTATACCTTGCGATCGGATCAAGAAACAAGTGGAGATGCTCGAGCTTGCTTGGAATCGGACAAGGTGATGATGATGGTGTTGTTTCGGCCGAGAGAGATGGAAGAACAAAAAGGAGATTAGGGTTGACATAGAGGGGTTTATATAGTGTAGGTTTCTAGGGTTAGGAAGAAGAGTTTGATGGCAACTAGGACTCATTCAAATCTCTTAGATGGATAAGGATCAAGTGAGGAGATAAGAGAAAAAGGAGCTTGGTCAGCCATGTTCCCTACGTACCCATATTTCACCACATGGTGTATTTCGGCCACCATGGGTCACGAGCAAAGGGTCTAGGCCAACCACATTGGTGGTCGGTCTAGGTTCGAGTCGGTTTCAGAAATTTGATTCAGTTCGAGTCACGTTTAAATTAATTTGTTACGTTTATTGTTTAACCGGTAAAAGTTACTATTTTAGAAATGTTTTAAGCTCAAGAGTGTCACCGTAAGTAAATAAAAATGTTGTGTTGACTAAAATAGTCAAACACTAATGTATGGTGTAAAAATGTATAAGTTTGTTGTGTATTAGGATGCCAGAAATAGAAATGTCTAAAAATAGAAACTTTCTAAATAAGGAAAGTTCTAGAAATGAAATGAAGTTACATACCAGAAATATCGAGTTGTCACACGCCGCCAACTGCTTCATCGGCTTCTTCATCACAGATTCTTCATCGTCAAACTTCTTCTTCTTCATATCTAGGGTTTCCGCCGGCCGGAAACCAACCGGAATTTGCAGATCTATGGTTTTTTTTAGAATTCGCGGATCTAGGATTTTTGAAGGCAAAGTCGGCTCATTTACACAAATCGTGTGTTCTTGCGATCTGGAATCGATTTGTGCGTGACCACACTTGTGCATCTGGAATGGATTTTTTCTTGATGATTTGTGGAAATTGATCTTTATTATTGTAGATATGGAATCGATTTGTTCTTGAGGATTTGTAGAAATTATTGATTTTTACTTGTGCGTGACCACACTTGTGCATCTTGGTGTGTTGAATGCTTGAAGAAGGCATATTTCTCTCTTTACAGGGAAGATGATGAAGATGATGAAGGCTTGTAGAACTTGTGAAGAGGATGAAGATGATGAAGATGAAGAAGTAAAAGAAAAAGAGTTAAAATAGGAGTAATTTGGGAAATCACCAAAAATATCGTCAATTAACGGTCAAAATTGGACGGAATGACAAATTTCCAGAATTTGAAAAACTTAAGGGACAAAAAAACGGAAGAAAAAAGATTAGGGACAAAAATCCCGAATTGGCCATAGGCCAGGGACAAAAACTGTAATTTACCCTAATTTGTTTAGTTGAAGTCAACATTAAAATGTTAATGATATATTAACTGTATATATATAAAATGTATGCGGATCTTTATCTTTACAAAAAATATTAGAAGTAATTTTTTTGTAATAATAATAATAGTTGTAATATAACTTGATAAAATTGTAAAAATAGATAAAAACTGAAAGCCTCCTATAAATTGTTAGGTCTCATTTTGTGTGGATATAAATAAGTATAATATAAAATGGTTTAATTGAAAAAAAAAAGACAAATTAATATGATTTAATAAAGAAATATGATTTAAGGAAAGAAAATGAAAAGCTAAAAACATCTCACTACCGAAGAGATTCGAACAAAAGACTGACTATACGAATCATCACGTTTACCAATTTGCTACAGAAATCAGTTGCTTTGAATGTATAAACTTAATTATATATTTAGATTTTTCACAAATACAAAAAAAATAGTCAACATAAGTGGCAAGAAAATAAAATAAAAAACTCAGGTGGCTGCTAGTCTGCTACTATTCACGGTAAGTTAAATGTAATAGTATAAACAAGCAATGTGGCAACCGCGCTTTGCTACGGATACATGTTTCTAAGTTAGATATTCACATCCATTAAATTAAATGTTGGTCATCTTTATATAATTGTTTCCTTATTCGGATGCTAATTTGAGATATTTAAATTATTCTTATTGAGTTGCAAAATTTTAAAATCTATGTAGACTTGATATTACAAACATAGCTAATAATAATAAAAGTGTTCAAGAGATTTTATTAATCTATTTTAGTATTTTTAATAACAAAAATAATGAGAATTATGATAATAAGAAATTATTTCAAAATTTAATATATTTGGTACATAGTTAGTATTCATCAATGTCATAAAAATAACAAAACTGGATTTTTTTAATTTTTTATTACAATAACAGAAAATAAAACATACAGAATTTTATAAATCAAGATTAAAATGTAAAAGTTATGTTCTAGAAATCCTAGTAAGTTATGAATTAATAAAATATAAAAGAAAACTATAAAAAAAAGAGTAGTAAAGTGATCCATAGAAACCCTAGTAAGTTATGAATAAATAAAATATAAAAGAAAACTATAAAAAAGAAGTAGTAAAGTGATCCAAAGAGACCTCGACATCGTGACATTTTGATTGCATGCAATGTGATTTTCCAACAAACTACAATAGAGCTTTTGATTTTCATTTCCTACTTCTTTTCTTATAAAGCACTAAAGGAATTAAATATTAATAAAATTTATGAATAGTGAATCACTACCATGATTATATATATATACAATACAATAGGGTTAAACAAACAATAATTTTCTATGGAAATTGAATGATGTTTTCCATTCCTTCTACTATTTTTTATACCAAACAGGACCTTAGTTAAATTGTTGTTCAAATTGCATTTCGTGTATTTATCCCTTTCAATTAAAAATATTTAATTAATTTGATTTAAAAAAATGTTTTGTGAGTATCTACCATTAGTATTTATAAATGTTTATTTACAGTAGAGATTTTAAGTTATACATGACTTTTTATTTATTTTGTTCAAAATAAAAACTTTTTTTTTCAAGAACATCTTAAAGTAAACCATAACTTGCAACGTTTCAGAGTAAAAAGCTGAGAATAATTAATTTTGAAATTAACCATATTTTTATTTAAAAAAAAAGTCAGTAACTAAAAAAGATTTCCAAATTTGCCTGAAATTGATTAGATTCTTTTCCGTTTCGAATGTTCGGATTTTCCAAAGTTCGATTTTTTTTTTTGGTTTTATTGTCGTGATTCGGTCGCTCCGATTCAAATTATAGTTACAAATGGTCTGAAAAAGTCCGCACCTTTTAGTTCGTTGTCAACACAGGTCCGCAGCTTCAAGTCTCACCCAAAACCAACCATTTCAGATAAGCCACCCTTTTCCTATCCGACACGTGTCAGTCAATCCTCTACTCTTTCAATTCGTCCCATATTCAATACCAAAAAATCATTCATTCTCGAAAGAATTGGTGCAGAATCGAACCTTTTGATTTTGTGCCCACCAACTGTTTGATAAAAGGTTTTACTGAAAAGAAAGAGAATGGCGACTGCTTCTTTGAGTTCATCGACTCTTGTTCAATCGCAGATTAATGGGTTTGGAAAGGTTGTCAAACCGTCAGTTTTTCAACCCAGTTCAGTTACTTACACAAGGTCAGAAATTCCTTTTATTGATTTTGAATTTTGGTTTTGTTTTCCGGATTTTTTTCACCCAATTTTCGATAGTTGACTGTTGTATGCATTTCTTGGATTTGAAGCAAGCTCTTGGATCTTAATAGGTTTATTTAGATAGCTTTTTAAAAAAAAATCTTGTTGTTCTTGAAGGTAATTGAGGTGCTTTTTGATCAATACATGTCATAACTAATTTACCCTACTGCAAGATCGTATGTTTGTCTCTAATACTGTATTCTGAATTTACAAATTTGTGAATCCAGGAGAGCAATTAGAACCGTTGTGAAGGCTTCTAGGGTTGATAGATTCTCAAAAAGTGACATCATTGTTTCCCCATCGATTCTGTCTGCAAACTTTTCAAAGTTGGGAGAACAGGTAACCCAGATTTTGTCCATTAACCTTCTTATAAAAAATAATAAATATATTTGTATCTTTAAAAAGAAAATGTGGTTAATCTACAATTTCAAATGTTTTTGATGAAATTTATAATTAATTATTAAAAGTTTGTTTTCATAGGTGAAAGCTGTAGAATTAGCAGGGTGTGATTGGATTCATGTTGATGTAATGGATGGTCGTTTTGTTCCAAATATTACAATTGGACCCCTTGTTGTGGATGCATTGAGGCCAGTCACAGACCTCCCATTGGATGTTCATCAGTTCATCTGGTAAATAAATTTTGTTTTTTTGAAATTTATAATTTATAATATTATTATATTAAATGGAAATGAGAAATTGGAATATGACAGATGATTGTTGAGCCTGAACAACGAGTGCCTGATTTTATAAAAGCTGGAGCAGATATTGTTAGTGTCCATTGTGAACAATCTTCTACTATTCATTTACATCGTACAGTCAATCAAGTAAGAAATAATATTTTTAATATTTAAAACTCTAATTGGCTACTTTTTTAATATAATTATATTATATGTTTTTTGTATGTTCAGATAAAAAGTCTTGGAGCAAAAGCTGGAGTTGTTTTGAACCCTGCTACACCATTATCCACAATAGAATATGTTCTTGATGGTAAATTTTTCTTTTTACTAATTTATATTCTCATGACAAGTACAATAAGTTTTGGGAAAATTTCATATTAAAGCTGCTTTTTTTTAAGATTTCAAATTTCATTTAATTTGTATAATTTACAGTTGTGGATTTGGTGTTGATTATGTCTGTAAATCCTGGATTTGGTGGTCAAAGTTTCATTGAGAGTCAAGTGAAGAAGATATCAGATTTGAGGAGAATGTGTGTGGAAAAGGTGTTTCTTATTTTTTAAAATCTTAAATTTGTTACATGATTATATAATTAAATTAAATTATTTTGTTTAATTCACTTAACAGGGTGTGAACCCATGGATTGAAGTAGATGGCGGAGTTACTCCTGCCAATGCATACAAGGTATATATCATTTATATCCTTTTTTAATACTAATATTCTAATTTTTATAAAATTCTGTGTGTTTCAAAATTAAAAATATCAAATTAGGTGGGTTGGGTAATGAGCAACAACTTTAAAAGTTAACATAAAAATGATTAGTGTCTCAAATATTAGAAAGATTATGTTATCTGAGTAATTTACATAGATCGTGCTTGTGGTTTGTATGAAATTACAGATTTCGTCCCTTGACTTTTTTTTATTACACATATATTCCCCAATTTTGAAACTTGTAACACCAACGGTCCTTAAAAAAGGTTAAATTTTTAGGGACAATAGATGTTACATGCTTCAAAATTAGGGACTATCCATGTAAATATGTAATAGAAAATGTGAAGTGACAATTTCATGATTCCATACAAACCTCATGGACGACTTATGCAACTTACCTTTATTATATTTATAATTATTATCTTGATTTTTCAGATAAAATGATTTAGGAGGTTTTATGCATTAAAAATAGGAACTGAAACTAGATGGTTATTTTTTTTGGCAGGTTATAGAGGCAGGGGCAAATGCTTTAGTTGCTGGTTCTGCTGTTTTTGGAGCTAAAGATTATGCTGAAGGTAATTAAATATTAAATAATTAAATATTAAAAATAAAAAATGCAGGTATTCTTTCATGTTTTTTACACTTTTTTTATTTTACAGCAATTAAAGGTATCAAAGCCAGCACAAGACCGGTGGCTGTTCCTGCATAGAACATTTAAATTATCAGCATTCATCATCTCTGTAAGAATTTTATTTTATTTATTTATAGATCAAGTATTTGAGTATCTTTAAATTGAAATTTCAAAGTATTTAAGTGGAGATCATGTGTGATAAATTATAATAAAATTATTATGGTTTTATGAATCAAATTTAATAATCAGATTCAATAACAAATTTGCAGGTGCAGACAAGAGGAGGAATTTAATGGCAGATATTTGTGTTGTACAAAATAAGGTCTATTTTGTAAGTGACAAAAAAGTACCTGTGTAATATTATTGTCTTCATATGGAAGAGTAAATAAGTTTTGTTAAATCACAACAATTAGCCATTTTCATTGATGCCATCTTAGTTTCTGTTACCAGAAAATGAAGAAAGTAGTAATCTTTCTTTCTGTCTGCATATCTAATGTTTTATTATTTACATTGTATGTTTGGTTGTCAAATTCTCCACAATGCTTACTTTCCCAACCCTATTCTCCAAAATGCATTTTAACTTATTAGTTGTATTTTATTATTATTGTTTATATAAAATATTAGTGTGATACATTTTACTTGTAGGTTTTAGAATATGTTCTACTTCTAGGAATTAGGAAAATTATATATAACATATACTTTTATACAAATTTATATATAAAAATCTAAATCCGAGCACTCGCTCCAGGAACATGGAATGAACGAGTCCTGAGTAGCGAGTTTTGCAATCATGGTTGTGTTTGATTCCAAACAACCTACGTATATGTAACGTGTGTCGATACTAGAATACGAGACCACTTTTTTTTTCCTTTTTTTTTAAACCTAAGAAACGAACATAATTATGCATCCATTTTTAGGTTTTGTTCGTCTTATACGAAAGATTACATAAACCCTAGACAAAACCTCTCATATTCCTCATCAAACTATTAATAACATCATAAATTTCACAAAAAAACGGATGATCACAATCCGCGACCACAAACTCATAAATCTCACTTCCAACCTCGATCCAACTACAACCCGGAACTCTCCTCAACCGAACCCCATTTCTAACCATCTCCTTCTTATCCCACATCCCTCTAAAACCATAAACATTCCCCATAATTACATCATCACCCCCTACACTTTCCTCAAACTCCACCAATCGCCCACAAACTTCTTCACAAAGATCAATCTCCCCACGAACACTACACGCACTCAACAACGTCCTCCACAAAACCGCATTTGGTTTCACGGGCATTTTTAATATAAATTCTTTAGCTTCTTGTAAACACCCCGCTCGACATAAAAGATCAACCATGCAACCAAAATGGGAAATTCTAGGTTTTATATTGTAATCGTTTATCATTTTGTTGAAATAATGTTTTCCTTCATCCACCATAGATACATGACTACATGCCATTAATACCCCGATAAATGTAACATCGTTAGGGACGATTTTGGGATTATTTTTATTATCGGTGGCGCTTTTGAAAAGTGAAAGTGCTTCTTTTGCTTGACCATGGATTGCATATCCTGTAATCATGGAAGTCCATGTTGTGACATATTTTTTCTTAATGTTGTCGAATAGTGTCTTTGCAGTTTCAATGTCTCCACATTTTGTGTACATGTTTAATAAGGAATTGTATAAAGATAAGTCTTTTTTGAGATTTTTGTTTCGTCGAATATAGTTATGAATCCATTTACCCATATCTAATGCACCAAGATCTGCACATGCTGAGAGTGTGACAGTGAGAGTGATCTGATCAGGGTCAATATTGTCCATTTGCATTTCCCTAAACAATTTTAGAGAAATATTTGGTTTCTGGTTGTCAACATAAGCGGAAATTAATACAGTCCAGGAAACGATATTCTTTTCGGGCATTTCATCGAACACTTGGTGTGCATCAGCAAGATTAGCTGCTGAAGAGTAGTAATTGACCAGTGACGTTTGGATGAAGATGATGGGGTTGTAACCGAGTTTTATGATAAGGGTATGGAACTGTTGGCCTTCGTGTGGTGAAGTATTACGTATGCAGGATTTGATGATGTATAGTATTGAGAAGCTGTCAATGGCGGAAGTGTTTTTTCTGAACAAATCACGAAATAGAAGTAGAGCTTTAGTTGTTGAGTTGGTGTTTAGATATTGTTTAAGCAATTCATTTGGTCGGCCATGGCTATGGATATGAGAAGTTTTCGTTAGTGGAAATTTGCGGAAATGTTTATGGATTTGGATCAGAGGTGAAGGTTTCAAGAATTTCATTAGTGTTGAAGATTATGAAGAAACATGGTTTTTGTGATGAATTTTATTGTAAACAAATTCTATATGAGTCAAAATGTAGTCGGTACAAAATTCTATTTGCACAAAACATATAGTGGATGTTTTTGGAAAAGATTATTTAAAAGGTTTTTAAGCTTATTACTCATTAATTTATAAAGCCTAAAACAAATCAACAAGATTTAAGTTTAATAAGTTAATAAGCTTAAAAGTTCATTAAATAAGTTTTTCCAAGCATGACCATAGTAGTGAAAAAAACCATCTTGCCTTGGGGTAAGAGTTTGAAAGACTTACTAGAAGTCACAGGTTCAATCTTTTATTAGGTAATATTTCTGAAATAGTCGAAGAATATTTGAAAGCTTTCACGATAATAATTAGGTTGCGTAATTATAACAAGAATATTTTTTAAAATAGATACAATTTTGAAAAACGGCTTATTGGTCAACTTGGCAGAAAAAACGAGTTGGTAAACATGTCAACCTTTTTGACACTTTATTTTCTTAACCTTTTAATTGAATGGATGATTAAGGTTAACTTTTATTTTATATTTGAATGATTAATGTTGAAACTTTGCATTTTGTTTGGATGATGAAGGTTGAAGTGTTGAAATTTTATGTTTGGATGATTGCTATTTGAATTGTTAACATAATTTTTGAACTTATTTCTTGTATTTAAGTTGGAAGTTTTCCTTAATTTTAAATATATTATGACATCAGTTAACAAATTAGTTCTATTTTCAATTAACTTGTCACACACGCACAGTCAGGTATGAAAAATATTATCTATAGTTTTCTCAGATTCTCACATTCTTTCGTTAAATTCCATCTTATATATCACGTTGACTTTTGTTATTGCATTAAGTTTCAATGTACAACAAATGTATATTGGTAATTAAGTATATGGAAGGCAAGAAATGTATGAAATCTAATTAGCATATGACTAACTTAGAATGATGACCATGAAAGATAAGACTGTGCGTAATGGGTGACCAAACTAAGTTTGGTCACCTCTGCCACCTCTAAGCCACATCAGCTTTCTCTCTCATGATCAAATACATGACTAGACAGCGACCCAACGCCCGTAATGGGCGACCAAATCGGCGACCAATTTTTTTTAGATTGCATATTATATATATATATATATATATATATATATATATATATATATATATATATATATATATATATATATATATATATATATATATAGTGTAGAATTAGAATAAGAACCAATTAAGGCTACAGAACCAGCAGAACTCAATCTAAACCATTGATTTTTGAAATAAAATGATCATGGAAGACACATTAATGTATTTAATGAAGGACCCCCAAATATTGGTTTGCATGGATGTCATTTATGCATGTATACATACATGTATAGATAACACTTATCTTTACTACTTATAATGCATTTAGGACCTTTCCCTAAATAGGAATTTGAAAATTCAGCCAATTTCTTTCTATTTTTAAATTTAATTTCATAAAAAAAGAATGCACACATTAGGATTCGAACACATGATCATTCAGAAAATAGTTGAAAGCCTTAACCAACTGCTCTCCAAGGTAGAACGTGAATATCTTCCAAATAAATGATATAAAACCTAATTGCGCGCCTCAAAAACAAGATATCAGTTCCCCGTAAAAAAAACTCCCCAATCATCAAAACCCCCTTTCCCTTCAATTCATTCCGTCGATTCAGTTCTGTAACCATAATCGAAACCTCCTCAATTCCACAAAACCTCCTCGATTCCATGAAACCTTTTCGATTGCTAATCATCAAACCTCCTTGATTCCATTACAACCTCCCGTTGATTCATTATGTGTCCATGAACCTTGCGTCCTACAAATACAGGATGAACCAGTGCAGCAGTGCTAACCTTGCAATAGATAACCAAATCACCTTGCTTTCACACTTGCGTCATACAAAAGTTGAATTCTACTTCTTAATTACAGGATGAATTCAAGATACAGCCAAATCACCCGATTCGACCTTGAGGTAACAATCTTCACCGGATTCAATCGATTTTTGTGTTTTCTATAATTGTTTCTCACTGACGACGAGATTTTTGTTTTTGTTCAGTTAATCGATGATTTAGTTTTTTTTTTGTTGTTGTTCAATACGTAGGATTTCGCGTGCAAATATTAAATTGCGAAGGCTATTTTATAGATTAGTTCAACTCACTACTGTTAATAGATTTGGACTTTGTGCTTAGTGACGATAAAATTCTGAGAATACTAATATTGACCAACAGGCGTGCAGTCAAGTTGGTGTTGCTAGATCTGAACCATCATCGAATAAAGTTCCAAAATTCGGAGACGCATTTCGGAGATTTCACAGCCCACACAATTCGTGGGACATCATTAGGATATTTGTTAGCAATTAACATTTAAAAGTAGTTATTCACTGATTACAAGCTTTTATAAAATCTAAACTGATTGTTATTTCGTTTGTTTTGTTGATAGCTCTTTACTAACAATCACACTGTTTGAAAGCGTAGCATATTTGGTATTTTCTTTTTGATTTTCATGTTTATATTACATTTTTTTACTGAAAAGCCAAAATCAAATACCTCCAATATAACTCTTTGTTTTATCATTATTTGACTTTTGTTTCAGGGTGAACAAACTCTACTTACCTGTTGCTGATGGTGATCTTTTTTTCAGTCAACATGGTTTTTGGTGTTATTATTTTCAATAGTGTTATAACATCCCTTTATTGTCTTGGTCTTTTTATAGGCTCTATTTATTCTCTTTCACCATTTCGAATGAAGAGATTTACTGTTGTATTTTAATCATTGCCATATTATGGTTTATTTATTTATTATTTTAATAAATAATAAGTATCACAAGTTTGGGCTAATTGCGTAAGAAGTTAACCAACTTCATTTAGGCCAGATTTGTTTTTAGTTTAAAATGTTTTAAATGAAGGCAACCACCTTTTATAAATTTTGAGTTAAGGTAATCATATCTGGTAACCTTTCTATATGATGACGTTGCATTATAAAATTGTAATTAACTTGATTTAAGTTTTTGTTAACTCTGATGACTTGGTTATCCAACTGACCATATAATTCATAAAGTAAGAGGTACTTGTATGCATAATTATGGTGCTTGAATAATAAACTACAAAAAATTGAGTCCTTTCTGCAGCTTAATTTGTTAAAGAGATGGAAAATCTATCTGCTAGAGTGAGGATTAATTACGATCTTGAAATAATAGAATAAGTTGTATAAATTTAGATTAATACAAGTATTGTATGGTATGATTGTTGTATATTGATGATCTTCTTTAATAGAGAAACCAAGTACAACCTCATGCACACAAATACTCCACAAACATAAGGCATTGATAGTAAGAAAAGTTATCTTATTCAATTTTCATTATAATCTTTTACCTCAAAAGGCATTGATAGTAAGAAAAGAATTATCTTATTCAATTATCATTATAATCTTTTATCTCAAAAGCCATAAAATCCGACCACAATATCTGAGAAATTTCTAAATTAACAAAACTCAATTTTTAGTCAAGACATTTGCTAAACTCACAAAATATTTGCATTCTAAATAAAGTGACAAGCCACACACGGCATGAATCCACCACCTAATTGCAACACTATCACGCACCAACAACCAACACCCACCACCAAAATTACTACCGCAACCACCCACCATCACTACGTACCACCATCACCTACCATCAGTATCGCCACAAAAAAATATAGTTCCAGGGTACCCGCCGCCGCATTGCGCGGGTACCCTGCTAGTGTATACATACATGAAAACATATACATATATGTATACATGCATGAATGACATCCATGCAAATCAATATTTGGGGGTCCCTCATCAAATACATTAATGTGTCTTCCATGATCATTTCATTTTAAAAATCAATGGTTTAGATTGAGTTCTGCTGGTTCTGTAGTCTTAATTGGTTCTGAAACTAATTCAACCATATATATATATATATATATATATATATATATATATATATATATATATATATATATATATAGGGTGCGATTCAGCGCAGAACCATTTTTAGCGACAGAACCACATAACCTTATTTCGACCAATCAGAATGCAGCATAATGTAATTATTATTTATTTATTATAATTAGACGAAAAGGGCATTTAAGTCATTGAACAATATTCAGTTTTATGTAAACATAATCAAGCATCACTAGTTTCCTAAAATTATGACAAGTTAGTTAATGTAATCGAATGTATTTCGGTT